>PVIU01009315.1:0-77110 GCA_004026605.1 Ondatra zibethicus
GTGTGCAGAGGCACTCACTCTGCCTGTGACTCATTGTACACTTCCCCCTCTCTATTCACACCATTCCTTCACCTTGCACTTTAGGAAGAGTGGGATATTTGGCACCTCTTTGTGTTTTCTCTGTATCTCAGCAACAGCACGAGTGATAGCTATGCCAACAAGCATTCTGAAACATCTGAAAAAGTTGCATCTGTCTTGTATGAGAGAAAGCATTTTTTCCTCCCAATTGTTAAGAAAAACTACCAGGAGTTAAAGGGTAGAAGTTTTGTAATTAGTTTTTTTAGGGGGGAGAAATACTTCAGAAGTTCTGATCATCCACTCTGTTGGTTTTGAGTTTATATTTTATTTGTTTTTTGTGGGTTAGATTCAAAGAATGATGCTCTTTTAGATAATAGGGATTCAAGCATATTTCGTGAGCACATGGTAAAATAGAAGCACAAAGTATATCTAATGTATTCAGTGAGGTCACTATTAGACTAGTACCAAAATCACACAATGACATTACAAGAAAATTGGTGTTCAGTATTTCATCAGCATGTACACAGAAATCCTAAAAACAGCCTCAACAGGTTGAAATAATATGTAAATGTAGTTATCTACCATAACTAAATGGGATTCATCCAACTTATACAGAGCAGGCTCAATATTTGAAAATCAATTAATGTAATCTGTCACAATAAACAGACTATTGAAGAATATTGTATGATCACATCAATAGATAAAAAGTGTATTTGATGAAACTGAAAACCCATCCATGATAAGAATTTCAGTGAACTTGAAATAGAGTACACTTTCAACTCAATAAGAAACGTTTATTTTTTAAAACCTTTGCTTTTTTGCTACGATCAGGAACAGGATAGTGTTCCTTTGCCCTACTACTTTTAAACACTGTGCTACAAAATCCTAGATAAACCAACAAGACAAGAAATGGGGGAAGAAGGAAATCTGTGTTTACAGGTAATGCACCTATCTGCTTAGAAAATCCAAAGAATCAGCGAAAAGGCTGCTGTAATCAGGATAGTGTGAAAAAGTTATATTTCCTCTGTACATCAGCAATGAATAAGTAGTGTTTGAAATTAAAAGCACAACAATATTATTGATATCAGCAACATAAAAAGAACAACACTTAAATAGAACAATGTATGCACTATATATATTATACATTATCTATTATATATATGAAAGAACTACAAACTGGATGAAACAAAGAGCAGATAAATGGAGAGATGTTTGATGTGTATGCCCAGAAAGACTTAATGTTGTTATGATGTCAGTTCTTCTCAGCTTGATCCATAGATTCAGTTCAGACCCATTCTGATTCCCTGCAGCTTATTTCTTGCATGTCAATTTCCTAAAGTTAATATAGTGAGGTAAAAGACCCAACACAAAGGACAAAGTCAGAGAACTGACAACATCCAGCCTTAAGACTATCACAAAAATACAATAATCAAAATGTATGACGCTGACAAATGAATACGCAAATCAGAAATTAAACAGATCAGAAAAGTGAGTTCAGAAATAGACCCACATAAATATGGTCAATGATTTTTGACAAAGAAGCTAAGTAATGCCATACTTCAAAGCTAATCATTCCATTTATTTACATAGATGATGCATGCATATCCACAAATAAAATAAAAATTCTAAGCATGAATTTTATATCCTTCACCAAAGCAGCAAAAATATGTGCTGATTTAAACATTAAATGAAAAACTGGCTGGGCATAGTGGCATATGCTTTTGTTTCCAACACTTGAGAGGCAGGGGGAGGTAGATCTCTTTGAGTTAGAGGCCAGCATGGTCTACATGGTGATTTCCACACCAGCCTGGACCACAGTGTGATTCTGTTTCAATAGAAACAAGCAAAACAACAACAAAAAGTACAAAATTATAAGTCTGCTAGAAGACCTAGGTAATTTGTGGTATGCTGAAGAGAAAACAACACAATACATGAAAGAGAAATTCATATTATACTTCATTTAAATTAATGACTTCATTTCTGTAAAAGACACTATCAAGAGCATTAGAAGATAGGCCACAGCCAGGAAAAAATATTTACAAAAGACATATGCGATAAAGGGCAGTTACCTAAAATGTACAAAGAGCTCTTAGAATTCAGCAGTAAGAAAATTACCTAATTTTAAAAATAGGCCAAGGACTTCAACAAAAATAACTTAATGAAGAAGACAGAATACCAGCAAGATGGCTTAGGAGGAGGAGTGCTTTCTGCCAAACTTGATGATCTGAGTATGAGCCAAGGAACCCACACAGAAGGAGAGAACTAACTCTTCTATGTTATCCTCTGATCTCCACACACACCTCCAATGAATGAATAAACATTTAAAAAGAAGACAGATAGCAAATGAGCATAAGAGACTCCAGGTAATATGTTACCAGAGGAAGGAAAATAAAATAAAAATGCTACACCACTGCACACTATGAGAATAGCCAAACTTCAGAGCACAGACAGCACAAATGATGGCAAAGACAAGGAGCAACAGGAACTGTCATTGTTGGTGGGAACAGCAATTGTTTAACAACTACATAGAATAGTTTGACAGTTTCTTACAATACTGAATATACGCTTATCAGAGAATCTAATAACACTCTTTAGTATTAATGGGGTTAAAAATCTATGTCTCTCCCCAAACTTGAGCATAGATGTCTATAATATCTTCATTTGTAGTGATTAAAATCTGGGTGCAACAAAATTCGAGTGTGAATTGGTAACGTTCTATATAGAGACCATGAAATATTATTCACACCTAAACAGAAATAAGCTAAACAAAACCAGTGAATTTGCTTGAACAAATCATAAATATATATTATTGAACAAAAATGCTCATCTGAAAAGGTTATAATGCTGTATCATAAGACTTGAAAATGCAAAAGTGTTGAGATGATAAAAAAGAGTACTGGTTGTTATAGAGAAGAAAAGAGAGAAAATTCCACAGAACTCAGGATATTTTAGAGGACTGTAACTATTCTGTATGATGCAGCAGTGATGGACAGATATTATGCCTTTGTCCACATCTATAGGTTATATACCAAGAGTAAGCCTTAATGTAAACTTTGGGCATTGAATGATAATGTTGTACCAGCTCATTTATTGTAGTAAATATACTATGATGGTATTATGGGGCTTTATGATTGGCAAACTTTCAGTATGTGTGAGGATAGTGAGTATGTAGATGTCTCTCTACCTTCCATTCAGCTTTGCGATATACCTAAAACTGCTTGAAAAGATAAAGCCCATGCAGTAATGATTGGATGGTTACGAATTAACTGCTGTTACTAAAGAGCTTTCTCATAAACCTTAGCTTGTTTTGCATTTGGTTTTCGTTTAAATAATCTGTCTCTTCTCTGTTGGCTGAAGTAACTGCATCACACTGAAAACAGAACCAAATTTTTGGCATCTTGATCAAAGTGTTGCTCTGAGTCCCACACAGGTATTGCTGTGAAAGGCCTCTATACCACTGGGTATCATATGGACATCCATGATGATTTAACGATTGCAACTTCGTCATTTCTGTTGATGGTAAATGTGGTATTGTCCAGTTATTAATAAGTGCTTTGTAGGTGTGCTCAGAACTATCAATAAAATAGCATCTGATAATCAGAGAACATGTACAAAGACAACAACCTTATTGTCCTTGGAGTTAGGTCTGATGTAGTGTTGAAGGTTGTGTGGTGCTTTGAAGATCATTTCTTCAGCTTATGAATTGTGTATAAAAGAATAATTGACTTCCTTCCCATCTGTTTGCCATCCTAAAGAACATAGTCTGTCTGGACTCAGTGTTTTGTTTTTGTAGGATATGTCAAGTGTTGATTTTTACCAAACTTCAGTGTCCCTCAAAAGTACTTGCAGGGTTTGTTATAAACAGATTCATGGGGACTACCCTGAGCGCCTCTAACTCAGCAGGTGTGGGAGAGGCACTCAGGACTTGTACTGCTTTTTAATCGTGTGTGTGTGTGTTTGTGTGTGTGTATGCATACATACACACATTCATGCTGTGGTCTATATGTGGAGGTCAGAGGGCAAGCTCAAGTATTGAACTTGGCTTTCTACTTAGTCTGAAACAGGTTTCACATTCTTGTAACCTTCTGGCAATTTCTCCTGCCTCTCACCCCCACCTTGCTGTAAGAATCCTGGGATCACAGATACCCACTCTGAGTCTGACTTTACATGAAATCTGGGAATCTGAACTAAGGTATTCATCTTTGCTCAGCAAGTGCCTTTACCTGCTGAGCCATCCTCCCAGCTCATGATTTCTCTTTAAAATACTGGCAACTGTGGTTTAAATTAAAAGCAAAGATCAGGCCTGAGGTAGAAAGCAGGGCAAATAAGAAAAATTGCAACTTTTGCTTCCTTTTTACAATCAGGTTATATACTTTTTATTCCTATTTGCGCATCTCAGTTTGCTTTCTATTGGTATGATAACTATCATAGCCAAAAGCAAGTTAGGGAGGAAAGGACTTATTTCTTAAACTTCCATGTCATAGTTCATCAGTGAGGGGAGTCAGGAAAGAAACTGAAAGAGACCATGGTAATGCTACTTACTGCCTTCCTCCTCATGGCTTTGCTCAACCTTTCTTAGACGACCCAGGACTAGCTGCCCAGACATGGCACCACCAACAATGGGCTGGGCCCTCCCCTATCAATCATCAATCAGGAAAATTCCCCCACGGACTGCAGCCTAATCAGATGGAGAGAATTCATCAGTTGAGATTCCTTCTTCCAAGATGACTCTAGCTTGTGTCAAGTTGATAAAAACTCAAACCAGAGCATTGTTCATCTTGGGATCGGATGGGCTTGTTTTCCAGACTGTGCTGTCAGCTCTTTACGGAGCGCATCTGAAGCTGCAGAAATTAATCTTGCAACTTTGAAACATGTCATTTTCTATACACAACTGGATGCCCGTCTTGCATGGTTGGTAATGAAATTTTCCTCTTTCCTACAAAATATTATCCAATAGTCACAGAATTTCAAAGCCATTTAGGTTCCAAGCATTCTGTTATTTAATCAGACATAGAGACCTTCGGATAGAACGCTGCTCTGGAGAGTGCACAATGGCAAAGCAAAAGGCCTTATGCAATGTGGAAACAGAAACAATGTAGAAGAGATTCGTTGTTTTTCCTCAGTAACCTGGATAGACGATGTCTTTTTCCAATGTGATAATGAAAGCATGTGTCACAGTAAAGATAATTAATGGGTGTAATGGCTGATCTTGGTTTTTACTTGCCTACATCTGGAATTAACTAAAATACAAGCAGCTGGACGCACTAGGAAAAGTATTTTTTGATTGGATCATTTAAGGTGGGAAGACCCACCCTAAATATATGGACCATACCTTCTGGTGGCAGCCTATATAAAAGGACAAAGAGGAAGCAAGCTTTTGCTTTTTCTATGTTTGCCCCCAATTAGTGGCAAATTTATCTATCATTCTGCTGAGGCATTCCTTCACTGGTATTAGAGCTTCCTTCAGGATTCCTATATATACCAAAGACAAACTGAGATACCCAGGCTTGTGGACTGAGTAACTATTGGATTCTTGGGGTTTCCATCAAAAGACTGCCATTATTGGACTATCTGGACCATAGCATATGAGCCATTCTAATAATCCCCTTTGAATATATTCATTCTATCAGTTCTGTTCCTTCAGAAAACCCTGATTTATACAATGAGTTAGCTGGCCTAAAAGGGGGAGAAAAACAATAAAATAATTAAAGAGAAAAAGGACAGATGTAGTATATTTAGTTGATCAAAACCTGGTCAAAGATTTCTCTTTGGAGTAGATTTGGGCTATTGGATCTTTCATGAATCCCCAGTTGAGTTAGAATGAGGACTGTGTAAAAATGAAGGGGAATACTGTAATTCAGATACCCTTGGGTATTTAGCTGTTGGTTTCTCCCAATTCTAGTACGTTTTTCAGGCTACAGATTTTGTAGTTTTGTGAGGGAAGGAATCTATATTTCTGGAACACCACTCACACCCTCAATGAAAATAATTTCTTACCCTTTTATGCTAATCAGCAAACTTCCTATATATATATGTGTATATATATTTGACATTTAAAATTTTTATTTCTGTGATGTGTGTATTGTGCATACACACACTTCTGTATGAACGTGCCATGACATATGTGGGGGGTGTCAAAAGGCAAAATGTAGCAGTCGGTTCCTTCCTTCCACCATATGGGTCCGCACGGATGAATTTAGGTTGTGAGACTCGACAGCAAACACCTTTAGCCACTGAATCATCTTGCCAGTGCATCAGGACATAGTGAGTGATAATGGATTTGATGTGCTTGCCTTGTTTACCTCTGAAGTGTGGCTATGTCATTAGGAGGCCTTCAGTATGACCACGTTATGTCTAGGATATGTGTTAATCTGGGCTCATATGTGAACATATCCAATTGTATATCACAGTTTTATTCTATTTATAAAGGCAGGTAGTAGAGGTGAGGTGAGAAATCCTTCATGTTAATCACAGAGGGACTTGGGCATGATGCCTCATTATCAAGTATTGTTACAGGTATTGAACATAAAGGAGGAGATTGAAGATTGCTATTTCTTATTCACATGGCATTGGTCATTATCATTTACTGACTTGCTTTACTATAAAGTTGGATGTTTGTTTTAATGCAGGTTTTTAGGAAAATATTACAATAATGATTGCAGCATTTTCTAATTCCATGTAGAATGCCAAAGGTTTTTATAATCTCTAATGTAAAAATCTATCAAAACAAAACAAAAAACCTAATAAGAGCAAAGGTTTGCTGAAAGAGTCAAATGGGTTCTTTGCAGAAGGAATACTGTTTCTTTTCACATTTTTCTATTCCAAGCACAACACTTGGATAATGCTGATAGCAAGCCCTGAATTTAATTATTGAAAACAATGTCAACATAAAATGGAAGTTCCCAATACCAGCTTTCTCCTTTCATCAAAGATCATCTAATTTGCCAAAGAATGCGAGTGAAGGATTGGAGCTGAAAGGTTAATAGATGCCATATTGCCCTTGGCTTAATTCTGTCTTTTCTTTTTTATGTCATTTGATGTTCAGTTCCAACTTCGAAACTCTAATACATGACACATGTTTTAAGTATGCTACATGTTAAATGCTGTCTAGATTTCTGTTTGTTTTTTATTTGCTTATTTGTTCCTTTGTATTGTTTTGTTTTTAATTGAGAAGTCAAAGTTAACATGGAATAGACGATTTATGCCAATGACTTTGAAATTTTATTTTACCCCTCTAAATTCTTAAACTGTGAACCAGGTGTCTTGAAAGGGAACTAATGTGTAAATGCTAGTTTAAACAGGAAACTATTGAGATAGTGATAGTGTTTGGTGTTCATGAGGATAACCCACACTTTTAGTAATATTTTTTCCTCAAGGGAACCATGGAACTCAGCATATGGTACTTATACTCTGATTTATTGTCACTACACAACAAAGGTATATGGTGGGCTTCCTAAGAAAAAAGAGCATAGCTAAATCTAGAAGAATCCATGGCCAAGACTGCACCATTGTCTCTGAATGAGGCCACAGCAAGTGCCCCTACCTACCACTGCAGGAAAAGAAAGAAAACACATCTGAGGTTCAGAACCCAGTCCTGGAGTCTGATCACCAAAACTAGCTTCAATTACTGAAATTTCAGACTCTGAAGAAGGGAGGTCGGTGTTTAGTGTTCCACATGGACACAAGAACTCAACATCAAAGAAGAGCATCTTAGGAGGTGAGTTTCCTGAAGCCAGGCAGTGTCAGTGCTGCACCTCACCTTTGTACAGACAACAGCTCTGCCCTGCATGGTTGGCAGTGCCCTGCTGAGTTGCTTATACTCGTAGTACTGCTGTAGGATAGACTAGTATAATTTTTGGTAAAAGAATTTTGGTGGGAAAAAGTTTGGTGGAGAGCATTTTTGAAAGCTGAAGCCCTGGATTGTTTATTCATGTTTCCTTGAAATCAGAAAGGACCTGTAGACCAAAATTGAGCAATGCTAAGTGTAGCTTAGTCCAGTCTATAAGTTGAAAGTTGGATATTTATTAGATTTCTTATATGACAAACTTTTCACCCCCTGAAAAAAAATTATAGCCTGGCCTCAATGATGTCTGCATTACCCCATTTCTAGTATCTCTGGAATAATGGTCAAATATGCTCTGTCCTGTGTAATTTCCAGCTTCCAGGTCAGTGTTGCAGAACAGTGACCAGTGCAGATCACGAGAATTTGCCAGGATGAGATGGGGTGTGTGGGTAGGCATGCTAGGGACCCATTCATATTCTCACTGGCCATTGACACAGCTTCCCATTTCCCGGAGTCCACCATGCACTTTGCTATGGGTTTAGTTGAGCTGGAGCAAGTGTCTATCAGGCAAGAGCTTTCATTTACACAGAATATTACAGAAATTGTGACAGGACCGAAACAGGAAATAAGAGAATAAGGTAGTGGCCTACTAACATTTGGGTCAGTTGAAGCTCTTGATTGCAGAAGCCTGAATCTAGCATGGTATAGGTGTTCTATCTCATTAACCTTGCATGCATCTTAAAAATGTTATTGAACTCAAAGTTCACAGCCTGTTCTCCAAGCCAGGTTAGGCCACCTGACCTTACTATGCCAATTAAAAGAGCCAAATAAATAGTGGAAAGCAGAAAGTGCGATTTATTCAAGGTGACAACATTGGGAAGAGGGATAAAGAGATCCGGTAGCTCCCACCCCAAACCAGTTTTCTGGGTCTTGAAACGACCTTAAAGTTTAAGTAGAGGGCCAAGGATGGACACATCTAAGCAGTCCCTGTAAAGCTGTAGTCCTATCCTCCACTGACCCATCATTCTCTGGGCTTCAGTTTTTCCCTATGAGGTGATTTGACAAGTTGTTAAATGGTGTGAAATCTCTTTCCAAGCAAGAGACTAGTTCCCCTCCAGCAGGTGCCTTTTTCTTCTACCAGCATTAGATTCCTAGAAAATTCCTCTTTTTTGGCTCTTTTGTTTCAACAGTCACATTGAGAGACACAAATGTCTCTTTAGAATGCCTTCATTGCTGCCAGGGCCCTTACAAAAGAGCCAATTTCAGAGTGATTGATGCTGAAGCAGGAAACACTTATTGTTGCAGTAATAAGTAGGCTTTAAAGTAATATCATACCTTTAAATGTTTGTTTTCAGTATGCACATATGCATATCTATAACTGTAGGAGCATAGGAGATGTACACAAACCAATTGTTTCTGAAATATAACTTCTAAACAGAGCATTTGAACACATTTGAATATATGTGTCTCTTTTTCTTTTTCAATGTAATTACCTACAATTTGACCATGGAAGAAACACGCTGACAACTGAATTGAATCATTAAGAATGTGAGGACTGGAGCTGGAGAGATGGCTCAGTGGTTAAGAGCACTGGCTGCTCCTCTAGAGGACCTTGGTTCAATTCCCAGGGTACACACAACAGCTCACTACTGTCTGTAACTCCAGGTCCAGGACATCCATGACACCAGGCACATGTGTATGTATGCAGACAAAATACTCATACACATAAAATAAAATAAAATCTTTTTAAAAAAGAAGGTGAAGATCCTGTTTAACCTGTGCACTATTTTTTACTAATGTATAAGAAATTCCACGTGCACACTTTCCAAAAGTATTTTAATCAAATGATCTAGTTTCACAGAACTTAGCATATATACCTCACGTGCATATCATGTCTTTTTGAATGCATGTATTCAGTTATGTATATATTATTTTTTATTTTATTACTTTGTTGTTTTGTTGAAAGAGTCTCACTATAAAGCTCTACCTGGCCTGGAGCTGCTAGGTAGACTCTGATGACCTTAAAATAATGGTGATCCTGTAGCCTCTGCCTCTCTAGTGCTGAAGTTACAGGCATGTACCACCACGACCAGCCTCAATTATGTATGGTTTATTTTTTATTTGATTTTATTGTTTTATGAGTATGGATGTTTTGCCTGTATATTTGTTTGTATACCACATGTCTGCATGGTGTTGGTTAAGGCCAGAAGAAGGGTGTTAGATCCAGAACTGGGGTTACAGAGAATTGTGAGCCACCACTTAGAAAAGAGGAACTGAACTTATGGCTTCTGCAAGACAGGGGAGTGCTCTTAATCCCTGAGCTGTATCTCCAGCCCGTTTATGTATATATTAGTGAAAAATTACCACTAAGTTTTTCCTAGCTGGTTCCCAAAGAAGCTCCAGAGACTCAGTAACGCAGTGTTTGTTGGTTTGCTAACTGTAAAATAGTAACTCAATGCCAGGGATTACAGTCCTTGTCTGCCCAATGGCCCTCACTTCTCCAGGAGCTCCCAACCCCCAGAAGATGTCCGCTCCTGGCAATTTGATCTCTTCAGCACTGATTGATTTCTGAATGGAAAAGGGAAGATTTGCAAAAGTCAGAAAAAAGAAGTCAGCACTAAAATAAAGAAGGAGAAAAGCTAACCTTAGACAATGGCACTGTTGTGTTCGCTCAGCCACCTCGCTGTCACACCTGCCTGGCAAGCTGATTCTCTGGGCTCTGTGTTACAGGTGACTCGCAGGTGGCACACAGTGAAGGTTATTTAAAGGCAGCTTTTGGACAGTCTTGATAGAGAGCATGCTCAAGTTACATACCCAAGATCCTCTGCCTTACATTTAAAAACCTTATAAACCAAGCAAAGCTTGCCTTCACTTTTGTGTGGACTTTCTCTAATGTTATTAAATGCCTTTAAACATTTAAATGACATTTATATATTTCTGTTCAAGTCTGTTGTCTGTCAAACCCTTCTAAGTATTTCAATTACTTTTAGAAAGCTAGTGTTTCTGGCTTAGGGATGTATTTTGTTCTCTTAAATGTTTCAGTCCTATTTACAAATCTTTCCAGTTAGGAAGCCAGTCCCCAAATCTAAAGCAGTTATTCAAATATCCATTTTAAGTTAGAATTCCAAGGCTATGCTATTATTATGCCAAATTCTTTTAAGTAATATAAAATATTTATAATATAGAATATGTACAGATTAATTATAAGCTTAATGCAAACATCATAATGTTGGCTGCATCCTTCTTTATCCACCTAGTGACATTGAAGGAAACACAGTCGCTATTAATAGCATGATGGTTTCTTGGCCAGGGCTTCTTAGTCTTTTAAGTACACAAACCACCTGGGGAACTTTTGAAAAGAGGTTTGGATCCTGTAATGGCCTTGGGGTGTGTGCTTGCCTGTATGCATGTGCGATTGTGTGACCTAACTTTCTCTCAACTCCAGGGGGTTCTCGTGCTTCTAGTATAGTGACCGCACTTGACTAGTGAGGTCTCAAATTCAAGTGCCATTTAACATCCTTCTTCAGTCTGCTCACAGATGACTTCCTCCCCACTGAGATGTTTAACTTCCTTCACAGTTTGATTAGTTTTGCGTTTCTTTGACTCTCTTAGCACATTCAAATGTCATTTCCATTAGACTCTGCACACTTCTCCAGGCTTTGTGTCACGGTAGTCATAAAATTAAAAAGAACCCTTGAAGATTTAAATTACTCTGACTCATTTAAAGGGAAATAGATTGTTTTGAAATAAGTGCATAGAAATGCTTCACCTGGAGAAAAAAAAATGAGAAAGGATGGAGTATGTAGTTGCCAGAGTGGCAATTTTAACTGTGTTCGGTAAATGTGAATTTTCATGAATATGAAATACAGTATTTAAAAAGTTAGTCCCTGTATTCAAACAGTTTTTTAAAAAATATTTATTTTATTTTTCCATGTGTTTTGTCTACCTAGTGTGTGCCTAATGTTCTCAGAGGCAGAGGAGGATGTCAGATCCCTTTCGACAGGAGATACAGATGTTTATGAGCCACCACGTGGGTGCTGGGCATAAAACCTTGGTCCTTTGGAAGAGCAGCCAATGTTTTTAACCTCAGAGTCATCTCTCCAATCCCTCAAACAATTTTTTAGTATTGACTGGTAGCATGGTTGTTTCTTCTTTCTTTTTAAACTTTCTTTCTGAAACATAATGACTGTCCCCATGTGTCATTACCATTCAGATATACAGCCTGCTGGATTTTTCCCATCAAACACCTGACAAGCAGGTGGTCTCATTCAATATGTAGGCTTGAGGTTAATCTAGAAAATTCCCAGCCTGCTTTTCACTCACACTGTATTACTCAGTTAAACAGGATTGCAATGTTAAAGGGAAGCATGTCTGTATCCATTTATGCACCTGTACACACGTGTGTTTCTGTGTTTTCTTTTCTGAATATTTGTGATGCTGAGAACCTAGTAAGCAGTGATTCTCATCAGTTCTGTGGCCGTCCATCATTTTATGATCTTAACAAAGGCCTGAGTACCAGCCTGGCCCTGTGGGTGGTTACACTTAACACTGTAGGCAGGGTTTTAGAGCAAAGGTTCCAGATCCTGGGACCTTAAAGAACTGTGCTCTGACACCTGTCACAATATGCCAATTATAGAGACAAGTAATAATGAAAAGCAGCCAATGTGTTTAGAAGAGGAACTGATGAAGGGTTCTGGTAACCCTCAGTTTACCTTTGGACACTGCCAGGGGCTTTCTCTTTAAGTAGAGAAAGAATGGGGATGGGGGACAGCAGGAAGGAGTATGCATAATTAATTGGTCCTGATCTGGTTGAGCATCATCTCAGTTCTGGTTCTGCAAGACTAGAAGTCCATATTGCTGTCTTTGCTTGAGGGGAGTTTTCAACCTGGTTTGTAGTAGGAAGCTGCTTGTTTGTTCCCAGCTGCCCAGACCAGGAAATAATCACTCAGAAACTATATTATTTGCAATACTGTTTGGCCAATAGCTTAAGCATATTGCTAGGTAGCTCTTACATCTAGAATTAACCCATTTCCATTATTTTATATTTTACCATGAGGCTCATGGCCTACTGGCAAGGTTCCAGCTGGTAGCTTGTGTCTTTCCCCTCTGGTAGCTACATGGTGTCTCACTGACTCCGTCTACTGTCTCTATATATCTCTTTCAGCCTGGCTTTGCTTTATTAAGCCATTGGCCGAAAGCCACTTCTTTATTAACCAATTAAAGCAGCACATATGCAGAAGGACCTCCCACACCACTGATTTCTACTGCACGGTCACTTTCACTCCAGGGTGTGATCTCAGCATTTTAGGTAATTGCCCTCATCTCAAGGGTAATAATGAGTTGATCCTATCTTATTCATGGGTCTGCAGGGAGGTCCAAAGAAGTTGTTATGACTGTTAAGACTCAAAGGGACTTATCTGGTTCTCAGTAGATGATTACTTCTTCTCCCCAGTGAGGGTTCCATTGAAACTGATTGTCTTCATCTGAAGGTGATCTGTCCCATAGATTCTTCCATTGTTCCAGTTCAAGATCACTCAGATTAAAAACAATGACTAGGAGACCATCATCTGTTTTTAGGAGGTCTACAATAGGACATTTAAACATTAAGATGTCTTCATGAGATAGGTTAGGTATCACAGGTTTCTAGAGAGGCACACCATGGGTGATTAACAGGACTTTATTCAGAGTTAAGTAGGTGACTCAAAGAAATGTAGACAAATGCAAAATGAAAATACCGATGCCTTACCTTCCTAAGCCTGGATGGAGTGGGGGAGGGCCTTGAACTTCCCACAGGGCAGGGTACCCTGCCCTCTCTGAGGCTGGATGGGGAGGGGGGAGCAGAAGGGAAGTGGGAGGAGGGGAGGAAGTAGAAATTTTGAATGGCATTATTTATAAAGTAATAAAAAAATATTAGAAATAAAAGAAAATACCGATGCCAGTCTATCATCCTACCTTTAGTCACCTTGAAGACTCAAATGAGGAGTCACTGATCTTCAACAAAAGCAGTTTATAACTATGTATTATACCACCTTATTGCAACTGAGTCTTCTCACGGTGTTCATAGAAGTGCCCCTGTGTACACCCGGCAGTAGTAGTTTTCCGTATTTAAAATTGCAAGCACTTAGGCCAGACAATTTTCCTTTTGAGAAATCTGTTGAAATAATTAATTCCACTGGTGTGCAGGTTTGTTCAAGGACATTCATCGTGGCATCATTCAAAATATCATGAGTCAATCAGGCATTTGGAAGACTATGTGGTCATTCCAAATCTGGATTAATCATCAGGAAGAAAAAGCTACATGGTATGTTGTTAAAAGGATACAACAGGGTACAAAAACTTGTTGCAGTAGAACCTATTATGGCAAATGAATAAATAATGTGTGTTTATGGTTTTTCAAAGCAAGGTGAAATCATGGCTCTTCTACAGATATGCAATGAACACACTAAAGATTTTTACTTAACTCAGTGGGAGAGCTGGTGAGATAAGACAACAGAATCAAAAGCAGAGAAACATATCAGCAATGGTGAAGTGAATTCACAAGTAGTTGCAAATGTAGCTTTTTGAACAGTAGGAAAAGGAGTCCATTGTAATTCCAATCTTATAGAATTTGTTTGATGGTCTCTAGATGTTATCTTTACATTGCTCAATGGTTACTTAAATGTTAGAGTTACAGGTCAGCAAGATGACTGAGAGGGTAGAGGCACTGACCAAGCAAACCTCAAGACCTGAGTTCCATTCCTGTGTCCCATGGTGAAAGGGAAGAACTGATTCCCAAGAGATGTCTTCTTGCTTCCAAACACACATACGAGCACATGCACACACAAACACACACACACACACACACACACACACACACACTGCTACCACTACCAGCACACCACCACATAATAATAACAGATAACAATGATAATAATAACAGATCTTAAGTAAGGCAATTTTCTCCTGAAGCACAAATTTTCTAATATGTATATGTGTGTATATATATATATATATATATATATATATATATATATATATATATATATATTAAAGAATGAGGCAAAAAATCTACCTTGCTATCTTTGGCAGATAGATTTTGTGTTAGTTTTCTCTTTGTTTCTATTTGTATTTAATAACATTTTTTTTCAAAAAGAGAGTGTAAGTATAATTTTGTAGTTGGAAAAAAAACCCAACATTTCTCTATTGAAAAAGAATTACAAATCACCTCATGGTTTTAACAATTTACAAGACCAGAGAGTATGTTATGCACTTTCTGCCTATAGGCACTAAGAATAATTGCTTGTTAATGGGGACCGGAGTCTGGGTGGTCAATGTTTTCCTTGTTGACCCACTTCTGGTGAGTCTGCCATAGGTTGCTTTGTGCTCAGGCTTTAAATATTTCACTTTCAAGAAAGGTGATCAAAGGTGAATTTCCATGCTAGGTGCTTTAAGCTTTAACACTCAGTAAATGATGTGCCAGGAACTTCCTAGTGTTTTCTATGCCTTTTTAGGGCAAGTCCAGGAAACAAACTCTGTTTACTAATGAACACTTGCCTGGAGGGACAGGGGAGAATGGCAGTGGTGGGCATGGAAGGTGGAAGGGAGAGTGTGTCTATAATGGTGCAAATAGAGATGAGGAAATTGAAGCTTCTGCGGTTCATGTACCACCACCACTGGTGCCCTCGTATGATTCTTAGAGGATGGATTTGAAAAATTAAACAAGTCTTTTTCTCGTTTTGCAGTTGCAAAGAGATAAAAGCATGCTTATGGCTTATATGATTCTTGGAGTATTTGCCAAGGTATGAGTGATTACCTGGAGACTTTTCGCCTTGCTCTGCTCCTGATGAATTTCATTTATGTTCATTTTGTGTCACGGCACGTCTGACATAATCCTCAATTCTTCAAACCCTGCCAAATTGTAGTTCCTTCTGGGTGTTATATTTCCCTTCTTATTCTTCAGCAGGCTGATGAGAGAGTGTCAGAGAACCTGCCCCCACCACAGTGCAGGCATGCATCTTTTAAAAATATTTATTTGCTTTTATTTATGTGTTGAGTGTCTTGCCTGCATATAAGTCTGCATATCACATGTTTGCAGTGCCCCTGGAGGTAAGAAGAGGCTGTCAGAGTTCCTGGAATTAGAGTTACAGGTGATTGTGGCCTGTCATGTTAGTACTGGGAATTGAACCCCAGCCCCTTTGCAAGAATAGCCAGTGCACTTAAATGCTGAGCCATCTCTCCAGCTCCCAAGTTATGTATCTTATTGACAGGGCACATACCAGACTTGGGAAAATCCTCAAAGTTAAGAAAAGAGAATAGCTGATGGTACTAGCACATGCTTTTAATCCCAGCACTCACTCAAGAGGCAGAGGCAGGAGGAGCTCACTGAGTTTCAGACCAACCTGGTCTACAGAGCTAGTTCTAAGACAGCCAAGGCTATATACAAAGAAGCCCCGTCTCAAATAAAAAACAAAACAAAACAACAACAACAAGAAAATAGAACACAAGAAGTTGGGAGGGAAGACTGATAAGGTCTCAAAAGGAGAAGATGAATTGGACCAAAATGCATTATAAAACTACCAAAGAATAAAAGAAAATTATATAAAAATATATATGATAACCTTAAACTTGTTTTGATCTTCTTTTTGATATAATTTATTTTATTTTAAAATGCTTTATGATTCTAAGTTTTTCTTTATCTTCTAATCATTTTATTTGTTGACTTCCAGCCTTATGGATTTTTGTCAGAGAATAAATCACTTGTCAGTTCTCCAAGTGAATTTTCGTAGGCTTTCCTTGTGAAAAAAATTTTGAATATGTATTTTTATGCATTAATGTAATTTTATAGATTTGTTTACATATTAGTTTAAGCTTTATAATTACATTATTTGCTTTTCTTTTTTTTCCAGAAAAGGAACAGATTCATTTTGATTAAGTGAGGCATATTCTTGCCAATTCCATGTTACTATAGTTTCAGTGAAACTATTTTGACTTTCCTCTGGTTTCCTCAGGGGCATTTTGTAATATCTACAGATAATCTTGAGAGGTTGTTACAAGGGTTAAGGTCAGGGCTGCTGCTTAACACTGCACAATGCACAGGGCAGCCCCTTCCCAACAAGAACTGCCAAGCTCCACCCACTACCACCCAATCCTGCTGCCTCTGAAATATAGGAGCATGCTATTTCTGCAGGTGCTTAGGGTTAAAAAGTGAAAGGGTATTTTTATTTTTGTGTCAATTTCTGTGCTGAGCCTTTCCGTCTTGGTCCTGGCCTGCTGTCTGGACTATCTGCTATCAGGGTCTTAGTGATGCCCCTGAAGTTATCCCCCACGACCTCCACCACCCTCCACTGAAAACTGAGGTCAAAGCTCCCTCTGACTTCCTGATGTGGGATGGAGGGGTTGCTGTTGTCTCCCTGTCCCTTCCCGCTCCCCGGCAATTTGATTTCCTTCCATTTGGAGATCCCCTGCCCTTCAAAGCCACCTTCTTCCTCCTCCGCCTGACAGCAGCGCGTCTGCCAGCTCGGCCCTGGCCTCTGAAGTTCCTTTTCCAGAATCCATACTCTCTCTTCCTTCACCCTCCACAGACCTCTACCTATGCTTCCACCATCTTCTCTCCCCGAGGCCCACCTTGCTCATTGCATACACCCCCATCTCTGTCCATTTTATTTATTTCAGATGGGTACCGGTTGTAAAACATTCCATTCATAAATTGAGCTAGCAGTTGCATTTCCTTGTTTTATTGCTGAATGCTGTATGAATGTCATCTCTTGCTGCCCTAGACTGTCCCCACAGTATTCTTTGACCAAGCTGAACACATTATCATAGCCAATTAGATGCTAAAGAAGACTTTTGAATGATGGAGGTGATAATAACTCAAGTTGGAAAGGACTTTGGAAGGCCACAAAGACTGTTTCCAACACACCAAGACAGACTAAATTATCCAGTGTAGATGGGGATCTATCTAATTTTCAAAGATTTCCGGAGAGAGCAATCTGACTACCGGTTCCAGCGATTAACTGTCTTATCAGAAAACGCTTTCTTCCATATTGTCTCCCTCCACTGCTGCTTAAGAAATCAACAATGTGTAAGAATATAGAGTAATGCATTTTGAAATATGAGTTAAATTTTTCTTTCTATATGTGAAATTTATATAGCACAATTTCCCCTTCACATTAAGAGGAGTTTTTATTTCTACCTGAAGGAAATGCTAAGCCAGAACTTTCAGCAAGGGGGTTGGCATTCAGGCTAAATGAGTGTCTTGAAAACATGATAGATTGTATGAGGTAAGAAAAATAGTTGAACTCATTCTGTGTACTCTTGGGGTGTTACTGCACCAGTGACTTAGAATGCCAAAAGCCATTATAAGATGACTTATATATATTAGGATATTTATTTCTTGAAAGGAATCAACTCTCTGCATTAAAATGGCGAATTGTATTGTTTCCTTCTTCATATCCTAGCGGGCAGCTGTTTAATTATGCAACTTCACCAGGCAGTTCTGTTTAGCTCAGCATCATCCCTTTCACTGCAGAAATGAATTTTCAAGATTCTTAGCAATTTATTCAGCAAACAAGGATTGGGCCTCTCTTTTGTGCTTGGGTACCATGGAGGCTAATTATAGATTCCAAGAAGAAGGTGCTGTCTTGCCCTGCCATGGACTTTAGTGTAGAGCTGAGAATTTAGTCATGTAAATAAGAAAGTTCTAGAAAGGGCTCTGGGCTCTGTGATAGGCATTTGTAAAATACAGAGGGAAGTATTTGGCATGCAGCTTTCTAATAAATATGCTTTAGGGAAGCCTTCTTCAATAACACATGACCTTGACTCTAGGTAAGCCTGGTGACAAATCTGATCTTTATCGCTCTATGATCTTTCAGAACCTCAAAATCAACTCTTGGAAAAGCAAAGAAATTGGCCTGAAAGATTGTAGTGATTAAATTACATGAAATAATCCCATCTAACAGTGTTAAGCAAATGGCCTGTATCAGAATAGGTACTTACCAAATGTTTTTGTCTTTTCTCTTTGGTAGTTCAGAATATCATAAGAGACTACAATTATTTGCATGTTCTGGGGAAGAGGCACTCATACTATAGCATCTGACTATGGCACAGACCCACCTTTGCATCCTTCTGTGCATCTGTCCATGGGCCAATTGTCCAATAAGATACTCCAACACTAGACCTTGAATTCCATGGCTTGGCATTATATAATTACAGCTCTTGGAATTTCTCTTCCACCTAACCTTATCTCCTTGTCAGAATCTGCTCCTGGGATGAGTTATGAGTAGTAGCAGCCCTTGTGCCTATATTTGGTCACAGTTGCTCTGGTTCTACCAGACAGTTCAATTCCACATCTTGGTTTGTAGGGTGCAGGTTTCAGTGTTTGACCTTAGTGGTGGCAAATCCAGCAAACTTACTTTCGTCATCTATGATTTGACTTTATATGATCACCCTGTGGACTTCAGATTCACATATAATTGCTGATGTTGCTGAATAGCTATTGTGAATGTGAAGAACCAAACACTACTTTTGAGATTTTTTTATTTTTATGTATATGACTGCCCAAATATGTGTCTGTATACCATGTGCATGCAGTTCCTGTGGAGACAGGAAGGTGTCAGTTCCCTGTGACTAGAGTTACAAACAGTACTTAGGTACCAAGTAGTTGCTGAGTATTGAACTCAAGTCCTCTGAAAGAGCAGTCAGTGCTCTCAACTGTTGAGCTATCTCTCAGTCCTCTCAAACACATTTAATTAATCCTTTTTGGATTCTCTGCGTTTTCACAACTAGAACTTTTGCCTGATAAAAAGGCTGTGATAAACATAATAGCAATCCTGTTTCTTTATACAGTGATGTATTTTATGCTGTCAAAGAAGGTAACAGGTTCATTCTATGTAAAATGATCTTTCTAATCATTTCCTTTCTATTGGATTGCATTTTCCATCTTTGGACCTTCTTCATCTTCCTTCACTATCAAGTTCCATTTCTTATCCAAATGATGATGATGATGATGATGATGATGATGATGATAACAATGATAATAATAACAGTGTACCAGAGTTTCCATTTTCTTGTTGCTAGATCTACATGACAGGGAGGTAGATGTACCTTGTAGAATTTCCAAGACTTATAATGCCATATGCATAAAGAAAACAATTAAAAAATTTTCTTGTTTTGGCATGAAAAACTGTCTCACTGTTCATCATTAACATTCTATTTAAAATCTGACTATTAAACCACAAAGCTCTTTGCAATAGGCAGCATTTTTTCAATGTTTTAACCAGGACTGTGAAACTAAGAACAAATCACTCAGGTTCTCATTCCGGTGTTGGTATTATAGTATAACAACCATCATTGCATTAGGAATCTTGCTAATAATAATTATAACCTCAAATTTATCAATGATGAAAAAATGGTTTAAAAGTTGCTTGTGTGCTTTAGTTATTTTTCTATTGGTATGAAAAAACACCACGACTAGGGTAACTTATAAAAAATAGTGTCAAATTGGGCTTACAGTTTCAGAGGGTTAAGAGTCCATTGTGGTGGAGTAGCATGGCAACAATCAACAGTCATGTTGGCAAAGCAATAATTGAGAGTGCACATCTCAAACCACAAACAGGAAGCAAAAAGGGACACTCAGAATTACTTGAGTTTTTTGACATCTCAAAGTCCACTCCTAGTGACACATCTCCTCCAAGATCACACCTCCTAGTCTGTCCCAAACATGTTAGTTCCAGTACTTAGGGACGAAATATTCAAATGTATGAGCCTATGGGAGCGTTCTCATCCAAACCACCACACTGGGGACTGATAAAAGTAAGTCAAGTCTTCAGGGGTTATGATCCTTGAAAGAAGAGCACATTATATATGGATAACATATATGGTTTTTCCATTTGGATTATTCGCAGTTTGTGTGGAACACAAGGATGACATTAAAACTTAAAATGATATTCTTGTCCAGTAGAAGGGACACAAGCCAATATCCAGTATTGTCAAAATACTGAAAGTCTAGAGGATAATTGGGTAAACTGGACACTTTCGAATTTATCCATACCTCTTAAACTCCATTTTTAGGTATGAGTCTAGGTAACACACAGAAAGCCTATTTGGAAAGTTAAGACTAAAGCAGAAATCTGGGGCTAGGAACACAGCTCAGTTGTTAAAAGGGTCCTATTGCCAACCCGAGGGCCTGAGTTTGATCCCTGGGATCCATGTACTGAAAGGAGAGAGCTGATCCCTGCAAGTTGTTTTTCTAATCATTCACACAAGTATGTGCACATGCATGAGCACACAAACAATAAATATGTAGTAAAACTTTAATATGTAAACAAAGGCATTCATGATGGCATGAAAATGTAATCTCCATATTTGGGAGGATTAAGGTCTTCCTCAGCTACAAAGGGACATGAGAACCTGACTCTGTGGAGCATAGGTAGGGTGTGGGAGGATGAAGATAAATATTTCACCATGTGCTAAGAAGATACATATGGACATTCATATCCTACCAAGTAATAAGAGTTGGTTGAACAATTTAGGAATTAGTCTCTAAGTAGCCATGCCATACCAGTAGGAACCATGTCCCAGGAATAAGTACTTTTCAATGAAATAAGGGTAAAGTTTAAGTAGATCCATCTTAAGAACTGAAGTCATCTATCAGTGTTATAAATGTATATCAAGACAAAACTCAATCTTCTTCTGGAGAACATAACACAATCCAGATTGTACATCATTAGTAATGCCCAGTCTATAATCACAAACTGATAGACAGATAAGAGCCATGGAAGAACAACTCCAGAATCAAGAAATGAAAATCAATGTTGATGATTATATGATATTCACATGTTAGTACTAGCTGACAAAGGATTTAAAAGAACGACTATAATGTGATTCCAAATTTGTATAAAAGTAAAACTATGTAAAAGGTTGAGGAATAACATGAGACAGAAAAAAAGCAAAATGAAAAAACAGATATGCTTGAGAATGTGCCTCAATTGTAGATTGCTTGCCTATGTGTGTGGTACTGTGGGTTTTCATCCACAGAATTGCAAAAATATACAAAGGATGTTAGAAAACTTACGATAGCAAACACATTTGAAAAATGGATCCTTTGGTATCTTACTCTTGTAAGATTTTTTACAATGCCTTAATGTCAAAAATAATTATTTCTTTGTAGCTACTGATTAATTATTGATAAAGATCTCTTTATCCATAAACTCATATTTTCTCTTGACAATCATATAAAATAGGCAGACAGCATGCTATTACTGATAGTTTCAAACTTACAATGGTTCAAATTGCAATTTTCAATATTTTCAGTAGCATGAAAATAATAGTACATTTGGTAGAAACTGTACTGTGAATTTTGTTTTTTTCAGAGCTAATAGGATGTGTGTGGTATGATACACTTATATAGCTGAGCTATTTGTTTGATGTAGCTGAGCACAATTGGCATAGCTTAGGTTAAGCTATGATATGGGTTAGGTAATATGTATTAAATATGTGCTTACTTTTAATTTACAGTAGGTTTATTGAGAAGATACCTCATGGTAAGCAGAGGAGCATCTGTATAAATTAGCATATTATACAGTAATAATAAATCCTTAGTAATATTTGCAATTAAGCCTGAGGGGCTTAGAGAGATGGTTCAGCACTTGTTCTTTCAGAAGACTCAGGTTTGATTCCCAGTGCCCAGATGGCACCTTACAGCCATTCATAACTCCAGGTCCAGGAGAGGCAGCTCCCTCTCTTGACTTCCAAGGTACCCATTTAAACAACCTTTACAAAATGCAATTAAGGTTGACATCTATGAATTTTTGTTTTATTTTTGTGGGGTACTAGAGGTGAAATACAGGACCTTACAATGCTGGCCAAGTATTCTATACTGAACTATATTTCTGGCCCTGATTCATTGTAATTTTTTAGTACATTTGAAAATAATTTTAATTAAGCTTTCCTATTCTTTCATTAAATACAAATATTTATTTACTATTTGTCTTTGAAGAGTAAAGAGTAGAAGCAGAGAAAATTTATTTAGTCATTTTACTTTGCAAAATTTTGAATCCACTGGAGGAAACAATCACAATTAGAATTGGCCATCTGAAGTAAGCTGGCTTTTGGATTTTATTTTTGTTTGTTTGTTTGGTAGTTTTTCAAGACTGGGTTTCTCTGTGAGTGTCTAGATATCCTGGAACTCACACTGTAGACCAGGCTGGCCCCAAATTCAGATCTACCTGCCTCTGGCTTCTGAGTGCTGGGATTAAAGGTGTGTGCCACAACCACCCAGCAGTAAGCCAACTTTTAATAAGATGTTTGATTTGCTGATTTTAACTATTGATGGTAAGAAATATTCATGAGATTAATGATCACAACTAACCTTTAAAAGATATTTTTTACTTTTAAAATTAGCGTGGTTACCAAAGTATCATATGTCTCAGCCTTTTTGTGAGTTAGTACATTTGATTTTGAATCAACATATAAATTAAGTATATCCAATCATAACAAATGTTCTTTAAATATGTGTAATTGCTGCGGGAGCTACTATATCAAAAAAAGTTTTTAACCTGGGGTCCATTAATCTAAAAGTAAATATCCCATGTTACTGAATAAATTTAAAAGTATACACTTGAGATTAAAACTAGATTACCAATTTTCATGCTATCTATTCAAAAGTGCACTCCTCCAAATTAATATCATATACTATAAAAGTAATTAATTTAGCCACTATATACAGAAAATCTGAAATCCTGTAATAAGAAAAACCTATAGATACTTTATAATCATACATTTGTCTTCATGTATCATATACAGTTGGTTTTGTCCCTGCAAAATATTGGACACACCATCTACAAACCATCATCTGAAAATCTTACTGCTGTGTGAGTAGATTTCAGTGTAGCAGATGGGCTTGCTAAATTGGGGGTGGTGGATCTGTGGATCCCTGTAAAGTATGTGTCAAAACTTCCTCACCAATCCACACTGGGTGGGGACTTCTCTGAGGAGAGGGTTTCTAACTTCCAGATAAACTGTGACCTTGATTCCCCAAAGTCTAATTGTCTTTTCCTGAAGGTGGTGAATCACTTCCATTTCCTTATTGCTTTCAACACTGAAGAACTGGTGAAAACTCAGGTCAAACTCAGGTTAAAGACCCCTGGGGGGTGATATTCATTGGCAAGGAAGGACACGTGACTCATGAAAGAAGATAGAAAGCTATTGGATTTTCTGGTTCCAACTAACTCATATTTTCCCCCTGTGGTGAATACTTGAATTCAACTCTTTGTTCTGATGCAGCAAAAAGCATTTTCTTTGCAATCCAAAAGAATCTAGCATGCATTCTTCCTGTGAGGCAGTATTTATGAAAATTTGTCTCTATTTTTCAAATTGACACCCTTAGAAAAAAAAGACTTTAAAAAAATGTTCTTGAATGGGGGAGCACTGAAAAGTTTTCTTTTTCTTTTTTTCCTATTTAAAACTATGTTAAATCATGTTAGGTGTGGTTGCACACACATTTTTTAACAATCTTTTTCTAAATTTTATATACCAACCGCAGTTCCCTCTTCCTCCTCTCCACCCCCCCCACCTTCCTCCCACTCCACCCCCCAACCGCTTCTCAGAGAGGATGAAGCCTCCCATGGGGAGTCAACAAAATCTGTCATGTCACATTGAGGTAGGACGGAGACACTCCCCACTGTATCTAGGCTGAGCAAGGTATCCCTCCATAGGGAATGGACTCCAAAAAGCCAATTTATGCACTAGGGATAAATAGTGGTCCCACTACCAGTGGCCCCACAAACTGCCCAGGACACACAACTGTCATCCTCATTCAAAAGGCCTAGTTCAGTCCTATGCAGGTTCCCCAGAGGTCAGTCCAGAGTCAGTGAGGTCCCACTAGCTAGGGTCAGCTGTCTCTGTGGGTATCCCCATCATGTTCTTGACCCCATTGCTCATATTATCGCTCCTCCCTCATTTTACTGGACTCCAGGAGCTCGACCTAGTGCTTAGTTATGGATCTCTGCATCTCGCTGCACACACCTTTAATCCCAGCATTTGGGAGGCCTGAGCAGCTGGATCTCTAAGTTTAAGGATAGCCTGGTCTAAAAGGCAAGGCTAAAGAGTGAGGTTCTGTCATTTAAACAAATAAACAAACAAACAAAAATGTGAAAATGGTTTGGAGAGATGTTCAGTGGTCCAGAGAATCAAGGTTTGACTCCCAGCACCTGAATGGTGCTAACTGTAGTTCTAGGGAATCTGATGCCCACTACTGGTCTCCATAAGCTCTGCATGCACATAGTTCATAGATATACAGACAGGCAAAAAAAAACCCTCACATAATCACACACCAAAAAAACCCCTAAATCTTGAAAAAGCAAAACCCCAAAACTTCATGAATTTTTTTCTATCTTAATGTTATTGAGCATGTAAACTATATTGATATACAAAAGGCAGAGTATGGTGTTCATTCTCAAAATAGTCAATAAATGAAGAAAACAATGTAAAATCTCCTCTTAACTAAAAGGCTGTATAAAAATTAAATTGAAGAAGAAAAAGAAGAGTATGCAGATGTCTTAAAATTATTGCACTTCTAAAATCAGTAGGTGGGTTTTTGCAGCCTGCTGCTAGGGTAGAATGGGAAAGCTGTCACTGTGGTTCCCCTGGTTGCTCTGCAGTAGCAGCTGGCTTTCTTTGTGTGTTTACGAAAGTTGTGAGGGAGTAGTTACCCTGCTACTTGGGGCCTCTCGATGTGTTTCTACCCTACCGAATTCAAGATAAAGGATTTCAAACTCCTCTAACTACGTCTATAAAACAAGATAATATGTAAAGTGAAACACGATGACAGTGTGAAGTTAAGTATTAGTATATATTAGTCAAACCACTTCACTCTTGACTGACACATAATTTTAAATTCCATTGCAGTCTTCCTGGTAGGCAAAACAAAGAGGGGGGGGCATTTGTTGAGTTAGAGTGGGAATGATGGCGGGGCAGACAACTAGCATTAACTAACAGAAAGTAGCCTGAACGACAAAGGGCTTCTTGGACTAAGATAGCCTAAGTACTACAGCCTTTCTCCACAGGTGTGTATGGTGTGTTTGTGTAGGAGCGTGTGGTAGCTTGAATGTGACTGGCTTCCATAAGCTCATAAGGAGATAAGGAGTGTAACTATTAGAGGTGTGGCCTTGTTGAAGTGTGGTCTTGCTGGAGGAAGTGTGTCACTGTGAAGGCGAGCTTTGAGGTCTCATATATGCTCAAGCCTCGCCAAGTGAGACAGTCCATTTCCGGTTGCCTTCTGGCTGAGATGTAGCTAGCACCATGTCTGCCCAGACACCACCATGCTCCCTTCCATGATGATAACTGAACCTCTGACGTGTAATCAAGCCACCAAAATTAAATGTTGTCCTTGAAAGATACATGTCTTCATGTTGTGTCTTTACAGTAATAGAGATCCTAAGACAGGGTGGGTTTTGGCTTCCTTTCAGAAATCATAGAGAGCTGCTGAAATGGAGAACCATAGTGAGCCTCTACCACCTTATCCTTAACTCTCAGGAAGCTATGGAAAAAGAGACAGACAGGGAAAAAGTAAAGGGGCGGGAGGAAGGAAGAACTCGTTTGCTGAGAACTGCTCCACAGTCCTCCCTGATGGAACTCGGACATGAATGACAGAAACACAGCAGCTGTGCAGACTGCCTCACAGAGACAGAGCCCCCTTTTGAGACTCACTTCAGACATGGGTCTGAAAACAGCTAACAAACCATGATTTAGGCCAAAGCATACGGGATGCCTGATTTTTACTCATTGGTGCTCTTCTCTTGCCTGTAAACCCGTGCAGTACACCTCATAAATGAATGCGCAGGTCCTTTTGCAAAAGGGAGTTCTTTAAGAGAAATAAAACTATTTCTTCTTTTATTTACTTATTTCTAGACTTTATTCTTTTATGAATTTATATATACACATCTTCTTTGATTATATTTCTTCTATATATCCCCTCACCTCTCTTCAAATCCCTTCTTATTCCCAGGAAGTGCCTCTCCTAATTTCATGTCTCTCTCTTTTGATAATCCACTGAAATTAATTAGGGTTGCTTTCATGAACATGTTTCACTGGTTATCTATCAAAGCATAGGCAACATACCAGTGGCCAAACCACAAAGAAATGACTCCACCTTCCAAGCAATCTCTAGGATGAGTGGGACCACATGAGCCCCTCCATCATCCATGATGGCATGCTGATCGGCCCTGTCTTGTACAGGTCTTGTGCAGGTAACCATGGTTATGAGTTCATGAGTATGCCAGCCACATCATATCCACAGGACAGTGTTTCAAATCATTCCTCCCCAATCTCTGTCTCTTACATTCTTTCTGTCCCCTCTTTCTTGGTGTACCTTTAAGTTTGGAGTGGGTAAATATACCTGCCGTGCTAAGGGATGGAGCCCTCAATAACCACATATTCTTGGCACTTTGCACTATGTGTCTCTGCATTAGCAGCCACTACAAACTGTAGCTTCTGTGATAGACTAATTGGACTGATCATTGGCTCTCTTCTGGGATCTTTCCTGCCACTGGGTGGTCCTTTTATTTACTTTTTAATTAAATTGAATTTTTAAACTTTGCCCACATATATTACATAATTTAACTTCAAAAGCCACATCTGTAGTACACACATGCACACACACACAGCTATTGTCAAGGTATTTATGTATAACTATCTTGAGAAACTATCATGTACTCATTGGCTATATACTGTCCTTTTTCTTTTTCTGACATATTTATTTATTTTGTATGAAAGCTTGTGTCTGTTTTTGCGTGTGTTCACAAGTGTACATGGATACATTTGTGTTCACGTGTGGAGCGCAACTTGTAGGAGTTGTTTCTTGCTCTACTGTGTGCATTCTTGGGATTGAACCCAGACTGTCAGGCTTGGCAGCAGGTCCCATAGAGCCACCTTGATACCTTGATAGCCTTGTGCTTTCTGATAAACCCTTTGCTTCCTAGTGACTCATCCCAAAATTCTTATCTGAAACATAAACCAAGAACTAGCCTGCACTCGAGTGGACGTTCTTGATGAGCTCTCCAGGCTTCAGAGTGAGGTTTATTGTTCTTGGGACCCTTCAATCGCCATTTCTCTGCTACTTCATTTTGCCCTCTACTCGGTTGCCTTTCCTTCTTATGGTGGTTAGCTTTAATCTTCATCTTGATAAAATCTAGCATCATCGAGGTAGAAAGTCTTCCTGAGGGCTATTCTACAGCAGGTTGTTCAGTGCACATGTCTGTGTGGGATGGACTAGTCCTTATTTTGTTAGTTTGGGAATGATGTGGAAATAATGATGTGAGGAGGCTCATTTTAAAAGTGAGTAGCATTGTTTTCTGGGTTTATGTCCTGATCTGTATACATATACATATGCGTATACACACATATACATACATAACACATATATAATGTATGTATGTATATATGAGCTGAGAATAAGCATGCATGCCTGCATTCTCTCTCTGATATTGAATGCAGATGTAAATATCTGTTTTGAATTTCCCACAATGGTGGATTGTAACCTTGAAATGTAAATTGAATAAACTTTTTTCCACCAAGGTGCTTTTGTTGGGATATTTTAGTACAGTCACAGAAAAGGGGACTAGGGTCCCACCTACCTGTCCTCACCCTTAGCTCTCTAAACATTTACTGACCCTACTTTGTGGCAGATTCCTTGTTGAGCATAGAGTGGGGTATGCAGCTTTGTGACAATTTGCCCCTGACCAAGTTCACCATTTTCCTGATAGGTCAGAAACAGAACAGTAGATGCAAAGGCAGTTTATTCTGATATCCTGCCATTAAAAACATTTCCTCTGAGATGTGTATCGGCAAAGAAGGCTGACAAAGCAGAACGAATGAGCAAAGGGTGTCTCATCCTGCCAAAAGACGAGGAGTGTCTTGCCATACATTTGAAACCAGCCCAACAGTGTTCCCAGTGGGCAGGCAAGACTGCTGTTCTGCAGTTCTCATGAGTTACTACAGGAAATTCACAGATCACCCCAGTACCCTAAGAAAGACAGAAAAGAAAACCAGACAACCTGGGCTTTGAATTTAGATGTATGAGACAAAAAGTGACAGCCCTAACATTCACTAGATTTAAAGAGGTAATGTTGAATGGTAAGTTATATTTTAAAATATCAAACAGCAAAATGTTAAACTTTCCCAAAATATGAAGGTTTTAAAATGTCAAAACTAGGCATTTAAAAAAAACTACAGATATAATTTCAAAGTGACAAATGAAATAGAATGTCTCTCTGAAGGATGCTTTTGTTAAGATGAAATGGTATATGAATTCAGTGGATGACTGTTCGTTACCCTGGCATTTGCTTTCCATTCTCTGTAAGGACTCGAGAGCGACAGCTCTGTGGCATCTGCCAGTTGGAGTGAGCGGTGGTTCTGTAGCTCCTCTCAACAGTGCAGGGCCCACTATAGCTTGAATTCTCTGAAATTTCTTTGATAAGCAACACCACAAGGGCCCAGGAAGTAAATGATTGGAGATAAGATTGGGCAAAACATCTCGAATCTTCTTCAGACTTGGATGTGTTCCTGCTTCTCTGTCTAGGTTCCTGTAACCTTTGCTTGCTTTGCCACCTTTTTGATTTACATATGGGTCTGTTTTCCAGTCAGTCCTCAGTTTAATGTCTGGAGAGAAACCTCTGCATATGGCAAAGACTGTTTACAATAGCATGGCTTTTCACTTCATATTTATTTGCTTAGAGTTGCAAAATCCTGATGTATCATGTTTTTCAAATTCTGTATATAAATTTTCCATGTACATACTCATGCATATAGTCTTTGAGACAGGGCCTTATGTAGTTCAGATTGAGCCTGGGTTCATCAAGTAGCTGAGGATGACCTTGAACCCCTGATTCTCCTTCCTCTATTTCTAAAGTACCAAGGTTACCAAACCTTGTCACCATACCTAATCTTAATTCTACTTTTAAATGTAGTAAAATAAAGTACAATGCCTTTTGTGTTTGTTTTTTAACTAGTATTTAACTCATTCAAGTCAAACAAATTCTACTTTCTTTTAAATAATCAGATATACTTTCAAAGGTAGTTAGTGCTCTGAAATATTTTATACTGCAGTTATATATTTAATATATTTCCTTTGCTATAGTTCCTGTGATCTAATGGGACACCTCAATATGCAAACAATAAGGACATGTATATCTAACATCACTCTTAGTGTTGGAGTATATTGTCAAAGGCAAGAGGCTTCCTATATATTCCAGGATAGCATGGGCTATATGGAAAAATCATATAATACATTAAACTTACAGAATAGACAAACTCTGTGAAACATCCTAAATTCTGTTTAATCTCATAAGTTTTCATATTCTCTTCAGCTTAGTACCAAGACTAATATGTCAAAGTATATTAAATCCATTACATAAAGAAGATTATTCATTAACCTGACTCAAAACGACTAGTTCTGCAAGTTTAGGTTCTTTTAATTGTTTATGTAATGCTAAATATTCCCAAATGTTAAGCCATTTATCACTGTAGTAGAAATTTCTGTTTCTTTTCCTATGCTCTCCTATAGCCTCTCTTTCATTCTACCAAAATATGCCTTGCCAATCTTTCTCTATATAAGGCAAGATATTAAATACTTTGCAGACCACATAGTCTCTCTATCAGGCTGGGTGTTATTTTTTTAGATATATAGCCCTGGCTGGCCAGGAGCTTGCTATGTAGAACAGTCTGGCTTTGAACTCATAGAGATCCAGCTGTCTCTCTTCTTGAGTACTGGTATTAAAAGTATGTGCCACCACACCAGGATATGATTGTGACTTTAATGTTCTTTTTATTATTATGTGTGTTTTTAATTTTTTTATGTGTATGTGTCTTGCCTGTACATATGTAAATACCCCAGGTGGGTACAATGCCCTCAGAAGACAGAAGAGGCTATCAGATCCCCCTGGAACTGTAGTTACAGATGGTGGCGAGGCGACATATAGACACTGGGTACTAAGTCCAGTTCCTCAGTAAGAGAAGCTGATTTTCTTAACCACTAGCCATCTATCCAGCCTCTGTTTATCATTTTTTAAATACTCAGATTAAAAATATAAGCAAGATCTGCTAACTTCCTGTCTGGCAATATAAAACCTGTCAGTAGGCTACGTCTAGCCTGTAAATATGAGATCCTGATCCCTGTTTGGAAGTCCTAACACCTTTCCATTTTTTTGGGTGTTGTGTATTTTCCAGATTGCCTTATAGCTAGGCTTCCATGTGACTCATTTCTGTGTTCTTTGTCTGCCTCTGATGGAATTCAGACCTAGAGCAACCCAGTCTTAGACTAGAGTCAGGTCCAAAGTACCATGGGGAGGGCAGAATGACAATGTAGAAGGAGCCTGGGCTACACAACCCTGGAAGATACCATAGTACTTTGACAACTTCCTGGAAAAGTATAGAAATATAAACCTCTTTTCTTCAAGACAGGGATAACCGCCTAGCTCATGTAAGTTGTTGTAATCTGTCAGATCTGTTTTTTCATGAACCAGCTTTTTAAGTGGACAGGATTCATATCTCAAGTCCCTAGGATCTGTTCCAAATACTGTGAAGGAAAGAAAGAAGAAAAGGAAGAAGAGAAAAGAAAACAAAAAGGAAGGAAGCAAAGAAGAAAGCAAGGAAGAGGGAAGGAAGGGAGGGGGGAAGGGGGAAGAAAGAAAGGAAGAAAGAGAGAGAAAGAAAAAAGAAAGAAAGGAAGGAAGGAAGGAAGGAAGGAAGGAAGGAAGGAAGGAAGGAATAAGGAAAGAAACAGAAAGAGGAGGAAGGATGGGAGAGAGGAAGGAAGGAAGGAAGAAAGGAAGGAAAGAAAGGAGGAAGGGATGAAGGAACTTTTCTTGTACTTTGAAAATTTTCCACATAGGTTTCCACGGAAGCTGATGACTTTTGTTTTCAAACATTGGTTTGTGCTGGTTGTTTGGCTGGTCTCTCTTAATGAGGCAGACCTGTTAGTCCGTGAGGACCTTCCAGTCTCAGAGTAAATACTGTGACTTGAGACAGAAGGGAGAGACAGGAGAACTTCATTTCTGTGGCCTCCAGAACATATTTCCCTCTTGCTTTCCTTCTTTCCCAGACCCATTGCCCGAATGACTACTAGGGTTTTTGTCATAGTCTTTTTTCTTCTTCAATCTTCTATTTCTGAGCCTCAAATTCAACACCTTGCTCTGACAAATCAGATTTTAGAGTTCTGGTCAGTTTGCCAGTCTCTTTCTAGAACAGAATCTTCCCAAATCCTTTTTTTTTCTGTGATAAGGACTTTATTAAGAAAAATAACCTGGCATATGGTATAAATGTGAAACATATTCTTTTGTTCCTGATGCATTTGTATAATAGAATAAAGTTATAACTTTTGGTGGCACTTCACATTGCTAGCCTTAAAAGTACAATTACATTATACAAATGTGTTTTGCCAGATTAAGTTGACTTTTTTCATGCATAAAAGTTGAGGAATGAGTAAAAAATATCTAAAAGTTATGGGAATTATTTGCTTATGGAGAAGTGAGAGCATGCATGTGTTATCTCAAAGAGGAGCTCTGGATCAGCTTTGCTTGAATGACCAGTTTGTGTTGTCAATATCAAATTTTTATCAACAAGATAGCATTTCATAGTCAATCTAAATTATATTACTTAGTCATTCTTATCTGGGGGATGTTTGGTTTGTTGAAATACTTGTATATTGACTTATTGAATTCCTTAAAAATGTTTTGCATCTCAATGTTAAAAGTATGGATTTTATATATTTTGAGACATTTTGATGTGTTTCTTACTACATGTGATTTATGGAAGACTTACTTTAATTTGTATACAATGAGAATTCCTAAAAATGAATGTTTACCCACATTCTACGAAAGTGACTTTGTGAGTGTATGTTATTATAATATGCATAGATATGTGTGAGAGTCAGCATGTCTGTGCCATGGCACACACATACCAAGGTGTGTGGGGTGATCAGAGAACAAATTTAGGGTTCTCCCACCTTGTTGAAGACACTATGGTGTCTCTTGATTTGGCTGCCCTGTGTGCTCCTGCCTAGGTGGACCACGAGCTTCCAGGTGATACTCCTGTCTCTGCCTCTCATATAGCCATGGAATTGAAAGCATCACAGATGTGAGTTTGCAAAATCTATCTAAAATATATCTGTTTAACCTTGAAAACATAACTAATATGAATACAAGTTTGATTGTTTAGATGACTATTAACCTGCATTTGTTAATTATATATTATATTTTTAAATGAGCTGCATAAGCACAATAGCTCAAAGAAGAGTAAAAACATACATATAGTGTAACATAAATAATTTTAAATTTGTGTCAATATACCAAAATACATACCACCGTAAAATATTTGAGGTTAATAATTGTCCTCTTATTCTATATTCCTATATCCCCCTAGACAAAAACAAATATCCATAACCCACCCAATAATAAAAATCATTCATGCCACCCCTTGGGAATGCAGGCATCATGTTCTCTAGACTGTTTTCTATCATCTATGGGTGACAGCAGCTTTAGGGAACCTGAGAATACTGAGATAATGATCAAGTCCTGGAAAAACTAGCCATAACATTTGTGGTCCCATCTCTGTGCAATGGGAAAGCCCAAGACTCACCTGCAGGCCTGACTAGAATAGTCTGTGAGGCTATTTTATATGGATGAAAACATTGAGGTACAGGAAGTTTAACCGTGTTGCCCAAGAAGTGATCCATAGGCTATATATGCTTACCTGCCAAGTCATGCGATATATACATGCTTTATTTTACATGGAGAGTGGTTGCTAGTATTTCTAGAATAAGCACAAATTTTAAACCCTTAATGAAATATTAGGTACTCCTTCCTTTGTCTAGAAGAAAGCTGAAAAAATTACGTCTTATAGGAAAGACCTGTCCTCTGTCCCTGCTTCTACACATAGTCTGATTGGTACATGGGACAGGATTCCCTCATATGTTGTGTTGTGACCACATTTTTGGTACCACAACAGAGTGGAATAATTGTTATCAGGACTGAAAATCCTCAAATATTTATGGCCTCTTTTCTATCCCTTTCCCCCCTTCCACTTTATTTTTGAAAACTAGGGTTCACATCCAGAAAATTCTATGTATAAGGCACACATAAAGACTACTCCACTATAGAGTCACATGTGTGTCTTACCATCTGAAGACTAAATTTGCTAAGCCCTTGGCTAGAGCACACTTTCTGACTCTAGTAACTATAACTGCATGCCCAACATGCTATCTAAAACTTCCAAATGTCTCCATTAATGCCCTAGGAGAGATCCAAACAAATGGGGGTACATCTTTCCATGGAGCCCCAGAAGGTAAACAGAGCTACTTCCACACAAGGTTTGTTCCATGTGTAACCTAGACACCACTATAAGTGGGTCTCATTCTATGAAGAGTGGGTCGGGTGGAACATAGTGCAATGAGGCTCTCTGACATGAAAACCCTACCACCACACCAGCCTCCTATCTATAATACTAAACCTCTTTCCATCTGCCCAGACCCTAATCAGGAAACTCACAGGTAAAAAAAATATTCTTTTGTGTCTACCCCATTTCTGAAACCTTTGCTGATGGCGTATGTAGTAGTCACCTTTATTCCCTCATCCTTTGTTAGTAGAAAACATTGGATTCTAATGTTGAATAAGCCATGAGGAATTCTTGCAGCCTCAAACTTGGTTCCATCTCTATGGGGTTACTACAAATGTGTATGTTGGCTCATTTGTTTTCTTGAGTCTGAGTCAAACTTTGTGATCTGAAAGTAGATGCCTTCTCACCCTGCATCAAAGTAGGGCCTCTACTCCATCCTAGAATTAAAAATATTCATTGCCATTTTTTTAGAGCACACAGAAATTTCATTTCAAAGCATGCAAGTGCCACTCTAGGGCAATGTGACATGTGTATATAATAGTTTAACAGCTGGGACCAGGACCACAGGACTTGTCTTGAAGCTCAGTTCGTAACAGGATTTCACATAGGGAGCAGTGGTGTCAAACTCCTCTGCAATGGGTTTATGCATTTATGTTTTCAATTGGTTCTAATCCTACTAAAAAGTATAAAATATTGGGAGCTGCAGAGATAGCTTAAGGGTAGACACATGGGCTGCTCTTCTGGAAAATGCAGGTTTGATTTCCAGCACCCACATGGCAGCTCACAACCATCTGAACTCCACCTTCAGCTTTTCTGACAACTTCTGGCTATCATAGATGCCAGCACACATGTGGTACACAGACATACATGAAGGCAAAACACTTGTACACCTAAAATATTAGTAAACATTAATTTTTAAAAGTTGTTAGTTTATTAGGCAGTTATTTTGGCTGTGCTGTAGGAAAGCAACACAAATTTTGACATTCTCCGGTGAGCCACTCCTTTCACAGAATTTAGTACTTAAAAATATGACCATGAAAGGAGAAGAATGTGATAAAATCATGCTTGGTTCACTAGTGAATGAAATGATAGACATACAGACACATGGTCAACCACGAGTGTGCTATTCATGAAGTTTTACAATGGAAGATGTTCTTGTAAAAATAGCATCCAGGGTTAAAAACAAAAACAAAAGCAGATCATTTAAAGACACCTGTTATTCACCTTCTCCATATTTTCCAGTGTTCAGTAAGTATGCTGAGAGGGATTTTTCTCCCTTGGATCCAAGTTCAAATGTGATTTGTATTTCTTTCCACTATATTCCTTTGGAAATAATGCAGGTGTGTGGAACCCAGCCATATGCAGAAATATAATTTTTAATTTTATATTTTGAGATTATAATAGAATTGCAGTATTTCTTTCCTCCTTCCAAAGCCTCCCATATACCTCTTCTTGCTCTGTTTTAGATTCATGACCTCTTTTTTGTTATTGTTATGTATACACATAATTCCTTTCAGGAATATAACCTGCTCAGTCTGTCTAATGTTACTTGTGTGTTTTCAGGGTTGACCATTTAGTGTTGGATAAGCAACTGGTGTGCTCTTGCTGAGAATGATGTTTTCTCCCACTCTAAGCATTCCTTAGTTGTCTAGAGTTGAGGTTCCTGTCACCCACATTAGCATGTCTATTCTTGCTGTCCTTGTTGAGGTCATTTTTATGCAGTCATGTTAGTGAGACTTTCTGGGTTTAGCTTCTGATATTCATAGGAGACAGAATCTCACAGCAAACTCCCTGTTCCTCTGACTCATAATATTTTCATCCCTCCTTCCACAATGATCCCTGAGCCTTAGATATGGGAGCTGTATTGTAGATGTATCAGACTGGGTTTCACAACTCTGCATTTGATTGGTTGTGGTTTCTTATAATGAGTTTTCCTTGATGAGGGGTATAAGGACAAATATGGAGAATGTAGTTAGGGATTATAATGGTTTAGTAATGTAGAGATTGTAGGTTCTCCTCCAAGATCCATAATTTTTCTAGCCCTGGGTAGCTGGCTAGGTTTCCAATATCAGGCGTGATTTCTCTCTGGTTGAGAAGGTCTTAAGTCCAATTAGAGAGTTGTTGGTTACCATCAAGGTATACATTCTGCTACTGTACTCTTAGGGTTATCATGCCGTGGTGGTGACTGTTGTGAATCATAAGCATTATAGCTGTGTAGAACTGTTGGTTGAGCCTCACATTTGGAAGCTTATTTGTACTTCTGGTACCATGACAGCTAGTCTTCAAGGAGGAAGCTTTCAAGTGGGTTTCAGCTCAGTGGCCTCTGAGCTCTGTGTCTGAAGTGCATGGTATTTTCAGCAATAGGTATTTAACCTTCCACTACTGGTAGTGTGGGGTGATGGGCAACCAAGGGCAGTAGCAACAGCCTGTATTACAGGGGAGTGTCTTGGACAGACTTGGCTAGCAACTCAAAAGGGGCATCTCATGCTTGGTATTGGGTTCTTGTTAGATGGTCTTTGGATCTTGGAGGGAGTATTATCAGTCCAGATGTGAAACTTTCATTTAAACTATATATACTGACTTATGTGTGCTCTAGGTATTTTTGGGCAGGTAGATGATAGTATGAGTCCTTATGACTTTTCTAGACACCCTTACTGTTGTTTTACCATCTTCCTTCTATCTGATGTATTAAGCTCCTTCCTTCCCAACTAGGACCTCCCCAGTTGCTCCCATTTTCAGATCATTTGTGTCCTGCTATATTCCCTTCACTATTGCTTCCCAATCCCCATCTTTGGCAAAGGTTCCTTTTTACTTTCCTGTTTTCTGCAGTTAGTTCAGGATATATACTCACATCTGAAGATTTGGAGCTAGGAGCCTCAGATGAAAGAGAAGATTTGATGTTAGTCTTTTTGGGTCTGGGTTACCTCACTCAACATGATCTTTTCTAGTTCCATCCATTTTCCTGAAAAGTTCATGGTTTCATTTTTCTTATAGCTGAATAGTGTTCATTTCATCCTTTCATCAAAGGTTGTTTCCATGTCCTAGATACTGTGACTGGAGCAGCACTGAACATGGCTGAGCAAGTATCTGTGGAGTAGGATGTCAAGACCTTTGAGTACATGCCATGAACTGGTATAGCTGGATCATATGGTAGATTTATGTTTAGCTTTTTGATAATTCTCCATACTGATTTCCAAAATGGCTGGACCAGTTTGCAAACCCAACATCAGTGAGTGAGGGTTACCTATTGCCCACAGCTGTTCCAGCATATGTTGTAGGATGTTTTATAGATCTTTAACATTATGACTGGGGTAAGATGAAATCTAAAGGTTGTTTTTATTTTCATTTCCCTATTTATTAGGGATGATGAACATTTTTGAGGTAATGATTTTAGCCAAATTTTCCCTTCTTTTGAGAACCGTCTGTTCAGTTTCCAGGCTGATATTTTTAATGGGTTGAGGGTTTTGTGTGTGTGTATTCTTTGTGATTTAGATATTAATCCTCTATAAGTCAGAAATGTGGCTGGAAAAATGTCTTCTCCCTTCTACAGGCTTTCTCTTTATCTGACTAATTGTCCACTTAGCTGTTCAGGAGTTTTTTTAGTCATCAGAAGTCCCACTTCATTAAAATATTTCTGACATTTTAGTTTCTTAATTTGTGTGTGTGTGTGTGTGTGTGTGTGTGTGTGTGAGTGTGTGTGAAAGAGAGCGAGACACACACAGAGAAAAAGGAAGTGGCATGGTGTGAGTATAGGAGTGAGAAGACAACGTGCAGGAGTCATGTCTCTCTTATGAGTAGGCCCAGGGGTTTGAACTCAGTTCTTTAGGCATAGCAGCATGTTCTTCTACCTGATGAGCTACCTCACAGTCATTTTCATGTCCCCACCCCATGCAGGAGGGAAGAAAAACATTGTGGTGAACAGATCTATAGGATTCTATAGTGTATTGTTCTCATGATAAGACACAGCCTGATCTCATGGCCCAAATAATGATATATTTCTCTGCTTTTTTTTATTGCTCTGGCAAATAAAATAAAATTTTATATTCTTTCTTGTAGATCTTAAGTGGTAGTACATTGTGGTTTAATTTGCATAATTATTTTTATGTAGAAATGAAATTTACTCCCCAATAGCTATATATTTATATTAATGATTCTTTGAAGACTTTCCCCTTTTTTGCTGCATATTTGAATACTATTCTACAGATTTCTGGATAATAGCTAATTTAGAGCAACATGGAAATATGACTTTTTAGTATTATTTTATTTTTCATATATGTACTGAATACAATAGCTATTTAGGTAATAGGCAGCTAATATTTGTGATCTCTAGATATAAATATGACCAACATGAATCTCTGTTCACATGTTGAGGTCAAGTTTCTTTGACATGCGGAATTGGTAACTGTCTTCCTAATTTTCATAAAACATATAAAATTAGTCATCAATCACTAATCTTTTGGAAACAAGACCATAAATTTATAAATTCTTCTGATTCTAATGACTTGTAACTCTTTTTAAAGTTTTTAAAAATTCATTTATTTATTTTAAAAAAGTATCTTTTCTCATTTTATATACCAATCCCAGTTCTCACTCCTTCCCCTCCTCCTATTTCCTCCACATTCCCCCAAACCCATCCCCCATCCACTCCTCAGAGAGGGTAAGGCTTCCTTCCCATGGGAAGTCAACAAAGTCTAGCACATTGCTTTGAGCCAGGATCAAGGCCCTCCCCCCTATATCTAGGCTGAGTGAGGTATCCCTCCAAAGAGAATGGGTTCCAAAAAATCAGTACAAGCCATAGGGATAAATCCTGGTCCCACTGCCAGTGGCCCCACAGTCTGCCCCAGCCATGCAACAGTCAACCACATTCAGAGGACCTAGTTTGGTCCTGTGCTGGTTCCTCCGCTGTCAGGCCACAACCGGTGAGCTCCAATCAGCTCCAATAAGCTGTTTCAGTGGGCATCCCCGTCATGGTCTTGACCCTTTGCTTATATTATCGCTTCTCCCTCTTTTTGACTAGACTTTGGGAGCTCAGACCCCTGTTCCACTGTGGATTCCTGTATCCGCTTCAATCAGTTGCTAGGTAAAGTTTCCATCAGTTGCTGGGTAAAGTTTCTAGGATGTCAATTATGGTAGTCATCAATCTGACAGCAGAGCCAGGCCAGTTCAGACACCTTCTCTATAACTACTTATCACTGGGTACTGCCATATCCAGATCCAACCATTCATTGATTTGCTTTCTGTCTCCATAATTGTATTCTGTCTAGAAATTTCTTATAGGTATAATATAATTTTTGGGTTTCTTTCCCTTAATATAGTAGTTTTTTTCTTTTGTTTTGTTTGGCACAGAGTCTCACTTGGGCTGGAATTCACTATAACTAGAGGTTATAGCAATCCTTTCTGCCTCAGTTCTCAAGTGCTAGAATTAAAAACATGAACCACTACACCCAACATATATTTTTTTAAGATTCACTTTATCATTTAAACTGCCAGTAATATGTTCTCTTTTTATTAGTTACCTCCCTCTTGCTGGAATAAAATATCATGACCAAAAGCAACTTAAGGAAGAAATTTGATTTTAGTGTACAGGCCCATAATCACAAGAGCAGCACTAGTTGGAAGCCGTGAGCAAGCAAGAAGCGCGGGGGCAAGGCTATAATCCCTCAAAGCCCTCTACCAGTGACTTACTTCCTCCTACAAGGCTCCAAAGCCTTCAAAGTTTAGCCTCCTCAAACAAATACACCAACTGGGTATGATGTGTTTAAATACTTCATTCTGTGTGAACATATTTTTCATTCAAAGTACAACGTTCCTTTAATTAGTTGGTTAGACAGAAGTCCCACATTTTAGGGTTTCTCCCACTTGCTTTGTTTATCTATATATTGGACGTATGGATTAGTTCTAGGGATTAGAAATTCCAAATAATTAGTATTACATGTGTAGATGTATATTATTACATCTCTTAGGCAAATGACTTAAGTCATTATGGCTTAATGTTTTAAAGACCGGCAAAACTCTTTTCCACAGTGGCTCCATCAATTTTATTTCTACCACCTGTGTAGGACAGTTAACGTTCCTCTATACGGTAAGCAACAGTTGTGTTTATCTGTCCTTTTGATGCTTGCTGTCCTGGTGCAACTTCAGTAGTACTGTACTGTGATTCAATGTGCATTTCTCTGATAGCTGTGGGTCATAGGAATCTTTTCAGAATATGCTGTTTATTTTTATATTTGTTTAAAGTATCTTTAAGTATGGCATAATCATATACTCTCTAACAGGGCCTAGCCACCTCCTCACTATGGACATGTTAGATTGTTTCAGTTTCTTGGGGGATATCCTGTGTATTGTAGGATATTTAGCTTTATTTTTGGCCTTTGCCGAGTAGATGCCAGCAGCACACATCCTGTCGCAGATTTTTACCAAGAATTCCCACGCGGATGGAATCGCCCTAAATCGAGACTTGTATGCTGTAGTAAATTGATATAAACTCCAAAGAAGTGCAGATTATAAAGGTAAGTAGTTAAAGTGGACCCTAGGTGTTTTGAGTGAATAGAATTTTGACAGGAAGGAAGGAGTGGGAGAATCATTGGGAAATGCATTTCCTTTCTCGTGATTGGTTTTGCTGCTGAGAGAGTTTGGCTGTGCTTCAGGTTGCAGCTGAGGACTGTAACCTGTTTTCTTTGCAGTCTTCTTTGTCCTATCGTCTTTATCTCTAAGTGTCTCTTGCTAAGCAGAAACTCTCTCACATTTCTCTTGTGAGCTACTTAGTTTGTCTGTGACTTTTGTGCCCTTGTGAACAGTCTTGCAGTCTTGTTGCACTGTTCATAAAGTTTCTGTATTTTTCTCATTTGTTAATATTTCCCTATAACATGCATATGTAGTATATTACTGAGATGAAAGGCTAACCTATATTTTTATGGACTTCATTTGTGTATTTATTATCTTTGTTTTTCAAACTTGCACAAGTTGGAGAAAGTTCAATTCCAATTTCTATAGGCATTGTTATACTCAAGACAGTGTTTGAATCAACCATTTTCCCCTCTACATCTTGGGAAGCTGCCCTGCCAGTTTTTAAGCTTCTAACAGTAATAATCAAATACTTTTCCTTTCTTAAGCATCCTGTCTATAAAGAAGGCAATATGCTAAGTCAGAACTGCTCTGCAAAATAAAATCCCCACGACAGACTAAGATTTGAAATATGAAATGATAAAAATGGGTTTAAAAAAGATAAATCTACTGTGCACCAAGTAAGGATGTTATTTTATGCAATAAAGCCTCCTTAAGTAAACATTTGATGGGAGGAATAAAATCATGCATGCACATAAATCTTTTTTATTAGATGCAAGTTTGTGTGTATAAGTGAGCCCTAATGTACCCAAGGGAAGAGGAAGTAGAAGGAGAGATTATAGCAAATGAGATGAGGGCAGGTCAGCTTCACCACTGATAATAAATTGCCCCAATGTTGTTTAACCAAAACCAGAGAAAGATGGATGGCTATTCTCATGGTGTTTTACATAACAGAGTGCAGCTAGTACTTAATCAATAGCACTCTCTCTAAGGGTTCTGAGTGCTCTAAGAAGGTAGTGTCATTCAAGCATAATGCAAAGTACTTCCTGCCCTCCTCCTTGGTGATCTCCCTTGTGATTGACTCAAATGGAACAACAAGAAAATACAGACATCAAATGGCACTGGTTAGGAGCTGGGTTTGTTTGTTTGTAGATGCAGCTCCAATTCTTTTACATACAAATAGAACATTACCAAGGGCAGAATGTTTGGGAGTCCCTTGACCTGAAGGACTTTAGACAAAGTCTCATTCTCATTTGGAATGTTTTTAATTTTGATTTTTTTTTATTAGCAGCTCATAACATTTCACAAATGTATTCCAATGAGCAGATGTCAATAAGGAATGTTATAATGGGTCGAGGAGAATAAGAATGAAGCATTTTTGAACCCCACTTAAGTGCAGCGATAGGTAAATATCTGGGGGGGGGGTTGTGAGTATTAATTGAAATTTTCTGTGCCTGGTAAAGGACTAAGATCCCAAGTTGTAACACACACACACACACACACACACACACACACACACACACACACACACACGCTTTTATCCCAAGAAGCTTGGTAAGGGGACTTTTGGGAGAGAGGATGTTGCCTTGCCCAATGTGGAGCTTACTTAGAGCAAAGAGTGGCCCTGAACTCAGGGAGCTCTTCCTGCTTCTGTCTGCTGATTGCTGGCATTAAAGGTGTGGTTAAAAATTGAGGAGGATTGTACAGGACTCCTTTGCAAGCTTGCTGGCAAAGGTGTTTACCACAGCCTCAAAGAGTATGGTAGAAGATATGCCACCTGAGTCAGAGACAAAATAAAACCCATTATTCACAGAAAAGCACTTGGATTAACATCTGTGTAAAGTTTTTTTTTTTTTTAACCTCGGTTTCTCCAGGACATTGTGAAGAGGTTCAAATAGATGCTGATGTATAATGGTTGTCTTTGCAGGAAAGGAGCCCTGAGATTGTAATGGCTAGTAATCACATCCAGCCTTGGCTCCCAAGAGAGGCATTATCTCTGTATTCTTGGGCTGTAAGCAGATCTGCCCTCTTCTCCTGGAGGAAGCACTCCATTTTAGCTGTCTATTTATAATCAAACGTCATTGACAAAATTAGTCGAGAACATACAGGGCTTCTGCTCAAAGGATATATACAAATACAAGCTGGCCCTGGCGAATTGCCTTCTTGATCATAATACCCAAAAACTGTATTTACATTTAGAAGCTAGAGGCATGTGTGAAGAAGCACTGCTTTTGATATATTATGTGACAAAATGTAGCATCAGAAGGAAAGACAGGATCTAGAGAGATGTCTCAGTAAAGTGCTTGCAGCACAACCCTGTCACCCACATAAAAAGCAGTGCTCAGCAGAATGTACTTGCAATCTCAGTGCTCAGATGGTAGAGATAAGGTCATTGGGGCTTGCTGACCTGCCACTCTAGTCTAATTGCTATGCTCTACATTCAATGAGAGACTCTGTCACACAACCAAAACGAAACCAAAACCTAAGGTAGAGAGTAACTAAAAATTAGAGCAGATACCAACCTCTAATATCTACAAATATACCTACCTGCACATACATGTTCACACACATATACACCAACATATAAAGACAGTAGCTGAGACACGTTTTACGATTCTTGAGAATGTCTGGCATTTAAAAGGCAGGTTTAATGGTGGTTCCAAGGGTTATGGTACCTGGCAGCATGGTATCAACAAACCAAGTAGAAGAAGCTCCAATATCATGCTGCTAGAGTTCTCCACACAGATGTTCAGGCATGGGAGGGATAGGTGTGACTCCTTCAGAACACTGACAGAAGCTGTTCTGGAACATCTAGAGATAGGCTGATGCTCCTAGAAGTAACTGGATGTAACTATAAGAAACTGTAAGTTGTCTGATAATTGAGGGGCTATCAAGATTCACGGGAGCATGACTTCCACTGAGAATTATTTCTGCTTCTCACCTTTATTGAATATTTCTATACTGTATATGTGGTCGTGTGTGAACTTAGTGGCAGAAAGGAGATAATAATAGCGAATGATGACAACCAAAAGGATGTGCCTCTTCCACTAGTTCTTTGATCCAGGTTTTTCATTGTTCTTAACAACCAATCACTGCAATACACCACACATGTGTTTTGCAGAAACCCAGTATACTTTTAGATATGGGCTACAAAGGGTCTTTGGCCAGATAGATTATGAAGATGCTGAATGTAAGCCTAGTCCTTTGGGTCTTTGCACCTCCAGTACCTCTAAAGACTTGATTGTTCCACCCCTTGACAGTGCTGTTTTTGTGCTTTGTTTAAATTCGTCTCACTTTAATTTACATGTTTAGAGAATTTTAGTTTTGCACATAGGGTGTTCGTTTCATGAGACGCTCACAGCCCTGATGGCTTGGTGAACATGCTATAAAAATATTTTACAATAATATAATAATCTCACATTCATTGTTGAAATGCAAAGAAATATTGGAGCTTTTATCTAGGCTCTTGGGGGTACCCATGGAGTATTGCTTTGCATTTATTTCCAAGATCAATAGGAAGTCAATGTATTTCAGTCTTTCTACTACACTTTGTCCTCATTGACAGTAAGAAGGTCCACTCCATCAGCATGTTCTAGAATTTACATATTGGCATTAGTAGTTAATCCTTGCTTATAATAGAGACCATTATCACAGAATATGGATGTAAATCTACTCAAAGGCAAACAGTGCTTGGTATACCATGAAGTTGGAGCAGTCTTTCTTGAATGTAAATTCTCACTGTTTAACAGCTTATAGAATGTTAAAACTTGCTTACAATCTGCCATTTTTTAAATTCTTGAAAAAGCAGAAGATAAAGTTGGAGATTCATGGGAAAGAATGTCTTTTCTTAGGTCCTTCTGGTTGGTTTTTGTTTTACTCTGCTGCCACATATGTAAAGCTGTTCAGAATTTGATAGAGCCTTGGTTTTCAGACTTAGGAAGCTATCTGAATTGCAGGATTTATTGGGAGCTTTTCATTATATTAAATATAGAAGTTGTTTTTTTATTTCTTGCTGGCACAAATTCGATCACATTTTATACAGAAAAGCTGTTCCTTTTGTAGTTATCTCACACACACCAATAAATAAATAAATAAATAAAACAAAATTTTAAAAAAAAGAAAACAAGAAGTGAGATATGACCAAATTGGTGGAATTGATAGGCGATGTTTTGAAAGGGATGCTCTCAATTATTCATACTGGATTTTGTGATCCATTTCACTGTAGTTAAACTGTAATGCAGGCAGTTTATTCTCTGTTACTGCTCTGCTTTCCCTTGCATACATGTTCAAGTCAGGGGGAAGAGGAACATTTGCTTTTCAACTCAGGATCCATCTTGGAACCCCTTGATTTGCTTGAACCACAATGTTCTCTACTTTCAAAGAGAAATATACTTATACCATAGGTTGTTATGTACATGAAATGGATACTGTAAGACCCAACACACTCCTTTGCTTTCAATATGCTCTCCTGATATGTCCCTTTCTTACTTTTCCCAAACTTCCTTATTGTCCTTTAAAATCCCTCCTCTTGCTACCTCTTAACTAAGCTCCATGCAGATTCCTCATAGTTTCATCTTCTGTATAGTTCTTTTTTTCTTTTTTTATTATTTTTATTGAGCTCTACATTTTTCTCTACTCCCCTCCTTGCCTCTCTTCTCCCCCTTCAACCCTCCCCCAAGGTTCCCATGCTCCCAATTTACTCAGGAGATCTTGTCTTTTTCTACTTCCCATGTAAGTCTTTCTTAGTGTCTTCATTGTTGTCTAAGTTCTCTGGGATTGTGTTTTATAGGCTGGTTTTCTTTGCTTTATGTTTAAAAAACACCTATGAGTGAGTACATGTGATAATTGTCTTTCTGTGTCTGGGTTACCTCACTCAAAATGATGTTTTCTAGTTCCATCCATTTGCCTGCAAAATTCAAGATATCATTATTTTTTTCTGCTGTGTAGTACTCCATTGTGTAAATGTACCACATTTTCCTCATCCATTCTTCGGTCGAGGGGCATTTAGGTTGTTTCCAGGTTCTGGCTATGACAAACAAAGCTGCTATGAACATAGTTGAGCACATGTCCTTGTGGCATGATTGAGCATCCTTTGGATATATACCCAAAAGTGGTATTACTGGGTCTTGAGGAAGGTTGTTTCCTAATTTTCTGAGAAGTTACCACACTGACATCCAAAGGGGTTATATCAGCTTGCATTCCCACCAGCAATGCAGAAGTGTTCCCTTTTCCCCACAACCTCTCCAGCATAAGTTGTCATCAGTGTTTTTGATCTTGGCCATTCTTACAGGAATCTCAGAGTTGTTTTGATTTGCATTTGTCTGATGACTAAGGATGTTGAACATTTTCTTAAGTGTCTTTCAGCCATTATAGATTCCTCTGTTGAGAGTTCTCTGTTTAGGTCTGTACTACATTTTTTTATTGTATTATGTGTTCTTTTGGTGACCAATTTCTTGAGTTCTTTGTATATTTTGGAGATCAGACCTCTGTCTGATGTGGGGTTAGTGAGGACTGTCACCTCTCTCCGTATCTATTCAATATAGTTCTTGAGGTCCTAGCTAGAGCAATAAAACACCAAAAGGAGATCAAGGGGATACAAATCAGAAAAGAAATCAAACTCTATTTGCTGATGATATGATAGTTTACATAAACCACCCCAAAAATTCTACCAAGGAACTTCTACAACTCATAAACACTTTCAGCAATGTAGCAGGATACAAGATTAACTCAAAAAAATCAGTAGCCCTCCTGTACACATATGATAAAAGGGCTGAGAAAGAAATCAGAGAAACATCACCCTTCATAATAGCCACAAGTAGCATAAAATATCTCAGAGTAACTCTAACCAAACAAGTGGAAGACTTGTATGACAAGAACTTTAAATCTTTGAAGAAAGAATCTGTATAGTTCTTTTTTTTAAAGATTTATTTATTTATTATGTATACAACATTCTGCCTCTATGTATGCCCACACGCCGGAAGAGGGCACCAGATCTCATTACAGATGGTTGTGAGCCACCATGTGGTTGCTGGGAATTGAACTCAGGACCTCTGGAAGAGCAGCCAGTGCTCTTAACCACTGAGCCATCTCTCCAGCCCCAAGAATCTGTATAGTTCTTAATCCGTACATCTGTCAGTGCTCTTGCCTCTTTGCCATCAGGTAGTTCCCTAGCCTAACCTCCACTCTTTGCCTCACCATTGACTTTCCTCCCACACTTCTGTCCTAAATGGGTTTCACTCATCTTGACAATGCTTTGGCTCTACTTTCTTTTTCCCTTGACTTTTCCTCTTCACTCCTATGCCAAAGTCTTTGAACATATCTCCCATGCTAGCTGCTCTATTCATACTCATTCCATCCTTCATTCTCTGTGTTTGCTCTGCATTTCTATCCTCCTGAGGCAGCTGTCCTGTCAAACATCTAGAAACAATTTTTGCAGACTTTATTGACCTCTCTTTATCCCTGAGCCGAAACACAAATGTCCTTCATCCCCCTGACTTAAATGGGAAAAGGAGATATCACAGAGGAAAACAACCTTTGCACATCACAATTTTCTACTCTGCAATTGATAACAAATCTGTTTTTCTAGACTTTTCTGCTGCATTTGATTATTGGAACCCCCTCCTTGAATAAGTCACTTGTCTCTTATTGACTATACGTCTTCTAAGTCCTTCTGCCCCCCGCCCCCTTTTTGTATCTTTAGCCCAGATTAGCCTTGAACTCACTATGTTCCTGAAGATGACTTTGGATTTCTGAACTGATCGTTGTACTTCCATTTCTTTAGTGTTGACATCGGTGTATACCACCCTATCTGGCCTATGTGATGCTGAGGATGGAACTTCTTTCCAGTACTTGTTTTGCACAAAGATTCTCTCCAAAAGCCATTGGCTCCATCCCACACTGTGCAATTCAGTAGGATTAAATTATGTTAGCAGACGACTCTGACCAGCTGTTTTCCTCACTTTCGACACAGCATTATCACTTAAGGAGTGCCTTGGTGGGGGCCTATTTTTTTTCAGCCAGATTGGCTGTGGTAAAGTTTGGGTACTGTTATTATCCTCCTGATAGTCATCTTTTCAAATGTAAGAAACATCCTTGTAAGGTCCTTGCTGGAACACAGGAAAATTGACACCCAATTTACTCAGACTATGTTTGTAGGTGTATGGAGTAGACAATACTGTCACCGGCTATATTCATCTTTGTTTTGACCCAAATCACCAAAGCATTTGGGGGAGATCAGGTCTAGCAATCCTCCATACAGTAAAGTGAACTTTTCTGAATTAAGGTGTGGAGGGTTCCAAATGGTGGGATCTTAGCTTAGTAGGTGTGACGATAGAAGAAGCTGAGAAAGGCTTGCCTGATGAATGTATGAACTCAGGGTATGAAGAAGAGCTTTTGTTCTGTCCTGTTTCTCTCCTGTTACCAAAATGAAGTTTCTAGTCCCTTCTCATCTATATAAAGCTAGTGAGTAAAATAATTTTCTCAACCATTCATACTACCCCCATCAAACCCAGTGCCAGGCTCATCTGCAAGGCATTGCTAAAGTATTTCAAATAAATACTTTGCATATATTGGACCCAGGCAGGTATAATCAGCCTCTGACTGCAGATCTGCTCTAGATATGAACACCTCTGCTGGAGACGCATCTTGGAACAGGTTGATCAGTTTCGTGTCAACCTCCTCTCTGGGAAATGATTAAAGGATACAGTGCTTGGAAAGTAGTTAGCACACAGCTTGGATGTTTCCCTTGGCAGTGCATTTCCTATCAGTGTGTATAGTCCCTTATCTCTTTTGGTCTGACAAAGCATTTGTGAAATGCCTGCCAGACCTGGATTAGGCTCCCTCCTTCTAAACATCCAAGTCTTATAAGCAGCCCTTATATAAGTAGATGGGATTAGCAGGTGCTTTATACTCCTTTGCATAGAAGTCTGCCTTACTTCAAAATGCCAAGGATCCTAGCCATGGCCACATTTTCTAAGTTACAAGCTTCTACAGGGAGTGAGCATGGAAAGAGTACTACTGTAGTGTGGAAAGTATGACTCTCTTCCTAGGGAATATTCTCTATGCTTTTGAAATCTTCTAGCACTGGTTCGTTGTTTTTGGATGCAACAGCTCTACACTTTCCACCATATTGTTCTGTTGTCCCAGCTTATAATTCTCAAGTAACATAGAGAGAAGTGATATGTGTGTGAAGTGAGTGTGTGTGTGTACATGAGTGAGTGTGTGCAGGTGCACAGTAATAGTGGTTGTTGTTGTTAGCCTGGGCATTTAGAGTACAGGCATTTGTGCACTCTTTTAAGGATGTCCTCGCTACATGCCTATTTACAATGAGTTCTTGAGTATTCTATGAGTGACGTGATCACTCAATGGACATTCATTCTTAAAATGGCAAGAATACTATCATAATAGCCCAGAGATCATAAATATAAACCAGTACTGTCTCACATAACTTTTGATGGCCCATTTTTCCTATCTGAATGAAGTTAATACCTCTACATTCTATATAACTTTACTTAAGATGAAAGATATAAGTGCTCTAAGGTACAAAATTCAAATTCATCCACTCTATTCCTTTCTAGCCATTAAATACTGTTTAAAATAATCAAAATGGAATTTGGAGTGATTGCTCAGTAGTTAAGAACACCAGTGCTCTTCTACCATCATATGGTGGCCCACAACCATACATCATACTGGTTCCGAGGGATTTGATAGTCTTCTGGTCTCCACAGGCATCAGGAATGCAAGTAATGCAGAGACATACATGCAGGCAAAATGCCCATGCACATTAAAATAATGCAATTTTCAAAATCAAGATGAAGATGTAGGCCTCTAAGGGAGTATTTTTGGTTTATTTTATTTTAATTTTTTATATTTTGATATTATAATATAGTTATATCTTTCCCTATTTCCTTCCCCCCTTTTAAAACCTTCCGTATACCCATCCTTGCTCTCTTTCAAATTTATGCCTTTTTTGTTAATTGTTGCTACATACATATGTGTGTGCATACATACTTGTGCATATTTCTCAATACGCAGGTACAACTTGCATTGTCCTACACTGTTACTTGTATCTATATGCTTTCAATAATCCCTGGAGAAGACTTTCTCTAACATTTAGCATTCCTCACTTGCCTGTAGTAGGGTTTTTCTGTTCTTGTTGGCATGTCTGCCTGTTGGTGTTGTACTTGCTCCGCACAGGTTTAGATAGCCATGTTGGAGAGACTTTATGGAAATAGCTTCTGACATTAGGAGACATAATGAAATTTTGTGATATTCTGCCTCTTCCTATCATCAGACCACTTCTTTCCCTGAGACTTAGGTGCAGGAGTTGTATTATTTATATATCAGTTGGGACTGGGCTCCACAATTCTGCATTTTGATTGGTTGTGGTTTTCTGTAATGATCTCCAACTCTCTCAAAGAAAAGTTTCTTTGATGAGTGGTGAAGACTACACTTAACTGTGGATATAAAGACAAATAGTTATAGATTATAGTTAAGGATTATGCTTATCTAGCAACGTGATGGCTGTAGGCTCTCCTCCAAGATCCATGGCTTCATTAGCCCTGGCTAGTTGGCTAACTTTCCAGAATTAGTCATAATTTCTCTCTTGTTCAATGGGTCTTAAGTCTAATTAGAGAACTGTTGGTTACTGCCAAGGTATGTCTTAGGGAGTATTTTGAATTCAAATATTAGGTGTCTGTAACCAAATGGGGTCTTAAAATGATATATTTAGAGGATTTCTAGATTTAACAAACAAAACTTCAAGGTGCCAAGTTAATTTGAGATTTCAGTTCAACAACGATTATTTTTTCATTTTTGGTACCTCTCATGCAATGTTTAAGGCATACTAAACATTGTTCATTGTTTCCCTGAAATTCAAATGGAGATATTATGACAATCCCACATATTCAGGGAGTTATATTTGAATGGAGCACCTTCTGGTATTCTTTTCTATAGTCTTACTTTTAAAGCTGCTGGCAGTTACCATGTCTCCCTCCACTGACACTATTTCGTTTCTTCTAACATTGCTTAGTGGGAAGTCTGAGGCACCAAAGTATGCTCCTGGAAGCTGGGTAGCTTCTCTGGGAGCAGTGGGGCTCGGCTGAGTCTTTGGTGGAGAGCAGACATCAGTGACTGCAGAGTCTGGCAGAGAGAGCAGACATCAGAGGGAGATGTGGAAACGGAGGCATCTGCCCATGAGCCCTGTAATCAAGGCTGATAAGGTTCCCAGAGGCAGGATGTGTATGGTACTCATTTTGTCTCCCCCCCCCCAAAAAAATCTTAAAATACAATTTTTAAAAGTATAGCTAGAATTTAAGTAGTTGGTGAATTAAATCACCTGTGCCAATGGACTATCTTTGTTCTCCCTTCTGTATAATCACTGGGGATTAGCATACTCACCTGGTCTAGTTCTTAGCTTCTGTACATAGAGTATCAAGGACCAAAAAAGAGAATCTTCCTCACAGGAGGCAATGACATCTAGGAATGTTATTTTAAGGAATGAAAAATAGCATTTAGTTTTGAAGAAGTTTCGATCAAGAGTGAGTCCAAATTTGGCTTCTCTCTGTGTCTTCCATCTGTGCCTGTGGTTATTGGCCTTTTAAGTGCATTTGATGTCTCTGATATATCTGTTGTGCTTGTCCCCAACAAAGCACTTTGCTCTGTTTTCAGTGAATAGCACAGAATGCATTGTATGAGGAAGAGATGAGGAATGATTTACACTGTAAAGAAATCTTTAGCAAAGTTTGACAGGGGAAGAGGTTACTTTTACTGACTCCAACTGACCCAGAATAACATCCAAAAATGCAAATAGTTGTTATCAACCTATATCTGCATGTTGCTTTCAACATTTTCTGGACATTTATTATTTATGGTTGCTTTCAACTTGTTGGCTTTTTCACCAAATGTTAACCACAGTTTGTACATGTGTATTTGCATCACTGTGCATGGACATACACACATGCACAAACATGTACACAAACATGTACATATTACTCTGGGTCAGGTGTGTGGAAAAGTACATAATTTAAGAATAAGTCAATGTACTATGGGGAATGCAAGGCATAATAAGGTTGGGTACATTGTTTTTTTAAAGGTGTGTTACACTTTCACAGGCTGAGCACACAGTAGGAGAGCAGATTGACTACATGCTTTTAAATGGTCTCAAGGAATATTATTACCTTGGTTGCAAGTCTGGCAAAAGCGCAGTCTTTCTGAAGACAAGACACATTTTCAAAAGAAGTTACTCCCCCATTAGCTGGGTACTGTCTATAAGCCACACAGTTCCTATCACCAGGTTTGCAAATTGCCCACTGGCTTTTGGCAGTGGTGCAGGAAGAGATCATGTACTAGCCTAGCAATCTGAAGACATTCTGTGTAGATTTGTGCATGGGGTGTGTGTGCCCGAGAGATTTCCTTCTTAATTTTATGTCTTTACTGTGAAATTATCATATATATATATATATGATATATATAATCTTTGCCCCCTCCCTGCCACTTCCACTGTCCCTCTTTTCAAGTGTTACTGGCCCCTTTTCTCCCTCCAAACTTTACTCCATGCTTTCACATCTTAAAGCCATATAAATGAATCTGTATTAAAGGGCTTCTTTTTTGTTTACTTTTTTTTGAGACAAGATGTCACTGTATAGTTCAATTTGCCTTTAAACTCTTTTGTCGCTCAGGTTGGTCTTGAAATTGTGGTGATCCTCCTGCCTTAGTCTCCAAGTTGTTGGTGTTATAGGTGTGAGGCACCATACACATCTTTTCATCCTGTGTTGAAATGTGATGTGGATATATTAGTGTTATGGCAAAATGTAAAAATGTGAGTGAATTTGTGTTGTGGGCGTAACAGAGAAAGTGTGAGAGCTGTGCTAAGGATATATTGTTATGTGGCATCTTATAATAGATACATCTCACTGGAATCTCCAAAGCATAGATAAATTGCAAAATCAATGTTTGGTATGCATTAGCATTAGGCAGGTCAGTCTCTTATCTTTTTTCTTTTTCTTTTTTTTTTTTTTTGGTGGCAGAATCAGGGGATACCCAGATGCCATGGCAAGAGAATTGTGCCCAGCAACACTTTTTCGCATCTCCTGTTCACTTTGTAACAACTCTGTTTTATAGCCTCCTGGAACACCACCAGCCACCTCCAAGGGTGTCAAGAAATATCCAAAAAACAAAATTAAATTCACTTTCATTTAAAATGCAATTATGGTCTATATAACACTTTTAGGAGCAGCGTGACTGGGTGTTGGGAAACCAGGCGAAGCTAAGGGGCAGCTATGTTCCAAGTTGCAAGGTTGGGAAAAAGGAAAACACACTAAAGACTTGTGACGAAATCTGTCACTGCTAAGAGGAGACGGGATCTGGTAGCAAAAGCAGCCTCTACATTTAGCTTTAATTAAATGCATTAGGAGCAAGCTCTCTTCTCCAACTGTCAGCTAAAGAGTGACCTGTCCTTGTGGTTGCTAATCCTGGTCATTTGTTTTACCTCCCTCTCTCCCTCCCTCCCTTTTTTCCTTTCTTCTTTCCCCACTTCCTCCTCCCATTTCCCCTGTTCCTTACTCTTTTCTTCCCTTCTCTTTTTTCTATTCTTTCTCTTCTTTTGATTCTTTCTATTCTTTTTTCTTCTCCATCTTTCTGTCTTTATTTTAGTTCTTCATCTTCCTCTCTCCATTTCATGTTTTTTGCATACTAACTCCATCCTAAGCACCATTGTTATTAACATACAAATTGGGTTTGTCATGGGTTATTGCAACACTCCCACATTGCCATCCAGACCTCAGATGCCATTTTGCTTGGCACTGGCTTTTGAAGTGCTGTTGTTGCCAGCAGTTGCTGGCTACTGAGCCAATCCAATAACAGCCATTTAGAGCCCAGGTGTGCAGGGCACCACACATCTCTTCTGAGTGAATAATTTTGAGCAGGAAATAAACTATTCTAACTTCAAAGCAAATAAAGAGAAATGGTGAAATCTCTTTTTTGTTTCACAACCTAAATTTTGTTTTAATTAATAGGAATTTATACTTACAGGAAGACAGGTCTTCCATTCTGTGTCTACAGTATTACCAATAAATGGGCCAGAGTCAATAAAAAAAATTGGTAATTTTCTTCTCTCCCATGGAAAATTTTGATTTTGAGTTGAACTTTAGATAAGACCCATTTTTGAAACATGCCAATGAATTCTCTTCCAACATTGAAATATTATGTATGCTATCATTAGTGCTATTAAGCTTTCTTATAAGATCAACTCTGGATGGTTAGAAAGGAACTATAGTGACTGGAGAGATGGCTCAGCAGTTAAGAACACCGGCTGTTCTTTCAGAGGACATGGGTTTGACTGCTAGCACCCTCTCAGTAACTTCATTCTTAGGAGTTTCAATGTTCTCTTCTGGCCTCTGTGGGGAGCAGATACACACATGATGTATAGACATGTATGCCATCAAAGCCCTTATACATATAAGAAGAAGTAAATACATTTCAAGTAAATGTAAATTAAAGGCAAATGCTTAGACTTCAGCATTCTATTTCATCTATGATTTTCAGTATTTTGATTTTCTCCCAAATCTCACAAATGTATCTAGAGCCATTTCTCAATATCTATAATTAGATGTTCAAGGAGACTCACAGATAGAACAGAGCTTTTCTGCCTGAAAGAGACCAAAGGGACAAGGCCATCATTGTTGCTAATCTGTCCGTACAGTTGACTCAACCTCTTTGAGTATCAGTACTTTCTGCTGTAGTAACAAGAGTTGCAATGATGATAGAGAGTTGCTATGGAGTTCTATTACATATATGTAGCTTTTAGCATGGGACATAAATAAAATAAATCAGTAATGTTCAACACACATGCCCCCTGGCCTATTTTCCTCCACTAGTTCCAGCTACTTATGTCCCAGTGCTTTCCTAGAATTTTCAAACTGGAATCCAGAGCCAGAAGGTTCTCTTTGGTTTTGAAGTTACTGGTGCTGGTTGTAGCATATAAAATGTTTAACCACATTAGAGACTTGCTGTATTTTTAATAACTTCTACATTCATGGATGGATTAAGCCACTCAGCTAGGCTGAATGTCTACTTCCTTGCCTTTAAAGTGGACATTGTCAAACTCTACAATATTATCCCAGATTCTTTTGGCACTGTAAGATCAAAGACTTTAAAAACTGTCAACTAGAGTGCAATGTAAGACTTGAGGCTAAAGATGTAACTCAGTTGGCAGAGTGCTTGCTTTGTATGCACAAAACCCTATGTTCAAGGACCAATACTACTTAGAACAGACATGTGACACATTTCTTTTATACTAGTTCTTGGGAGGTGGAGGCAGGAGGACCAGAAGTTCAAAGCATCCTTGGTTACATAGTAAGTTCAAGTGTAATTGGACTTTCTTTGTTCCTCCAACCATTCCCAAATCACAACACAGAGAGTTATTAATTATGAAATTTGGCCAATAGCTTAGGCTTGTTTCTAGCTAGCTTGTATAACTTAAAAATTAACCCTTTTTAAATAATCTATGCCTGCCATGAGGCTCATCTGCCACTGCATCTATATAAGCATCTATATAACGTCCATCCTGCTTTTCTACTTCTTTGTTCTCTGACTGATAGTTCTACCTTCTTCCCAACATTCTCTCTGTCCCCCAAATCCTGCCTAGCTATAGTTGTTTAGCTTTTGATTGAACCAGCCACAATGACATATCTTCATACATTGTAAAAGAATATTCCACAACATTTGCCCCTTTAGTCTAAATAAAAAGGGAAGGTTTTAGCTCTGACACAGAAAAACTATACACAATAAGAACAATGATCAGGTAAGAGTCACATTCACGAGGTCTAGTCTATTTGCATTAGGCAAGTGCAGAGAAAATACTTCATTATCTATCTTATCTTGGTGAGTCCAACCTTTTGTACCTAATTCACTTTCTATCCTACTTTGTATTACTAACCCAAAAACTATTCTTTTAGACCTCAAAACATTTTCTTAGATAAACAATCTAGACTTTTATGTCTCTCAACTTTATATACTTTACAACACTTATGTACATTCCTTTTCTGAATTTGGTAACAAGGAAACTGTAACTATAACTATCTCATCTTCAAGTCCATCAGAGACCAAAGAAGGATATAATATTACCTATGTAAACAGGAAGTAAAGAGCTTCCAAAACTACAGAAATAACAGAAAACGATTCCTGGACAGTCACCCAAGTTTCCTCTAACGTTTGAACATCACTCTTTGGCCTACAGGCCTAGAGTATCTGACAGACTTTTCTGTGAAGTAAGAATTTTGAAGGGCTGACCTATCTTATCTTGGCAAAGTTTGGCAGTCACTTTCTTTTGTGTCCTGCGTGTCCAATTTGGACAGCATACTGTCAGCAGTTGAGGCAAGGGCAGTTTCTTACCCAATGGCTAACTTTGCCACAAAGAATGTAAGCTCCATATGGAGGTTCTTTCATGCCCATCATCGTTTCTGAAGTAGATAGATGCTGCCAGGAACAAATGTGTCTCGTTGTCATGAAAAGCCTTATGTTATTAAAATATCTTAAATACTATATTCTGTAGATTTTTTAAGTGTTCAATGACTACCTGTCTGTCTAAAATATATGTTTGACCTAGAAAAATTACATAATATGACTATAGGTTTGATTGTTAAAGGTGACTGACTACTAACCTGTATTTCTTTATTATCCTAAATAGTTTGTGATAATAACTTTCAAGGACTAGAAATTTACAATACATTGTTAAATGAGTTGCATAGGTCATTGCCTTAAATAGTACCTAAATAAGAGTAGAAAAGTATATACAGTATGTCCTAACAAAAATAACCTTAAATTTGTATCAATATATAAGAATACCTTAAATAAGAGTAGAAACATAGATAAAATATGACAAAAAATAACCTTAAATTTGTATCGACATGCAAAAATCCACACCAATGTAAAATATTTAAGACTGGCACTTATTTTTTTTAGTTTAAAAGTAGTTCAATGATCTACCCTTTTATTCTATCATTTCTATGTCCCCCTTTTTCTTTTCAGAATGAGATCTCAATCTTATTTCCTTTTTTTAATCTTTTTTCATGATCATTACCAATTACAACTTACTATCAACCTCTTTAAATGATGACAAATATCCACAACCCATTGAATGACCAAAAACCACTGACCCCATCTCTTGGGTATTCTCTATACTGTGTTCTCTATACTGTTTCCTGTTGTCTGGGGGTGGTAGCATCTTTGGGGAACCCTGAGAAAGTTAGGATAATGGTCAAGGCCTTGGATAGCTAGCTGTGGTCTAGTTAGTGTAATGAAAAGCCTATAGGGCTTATCTGAAGTCCTGGACTGGGGATGTCTGTGAGGCTGGACCACTTGGAATACTCATTTTCATTGATGTCTTCCCCCCTTGCTCTGAAAACTCACAAAATTTCAAAGGTAACATACATATCCATATTAACACAAGTATGGGCTATACATTGTACATAAGCCAGCCAAAGATGATTTTTTTGTTTTATGTTTGAGCAGGTAAAATATATGTCACTGGTCTTGTATTTATTTTAGGTTTATTTCCTTATTTTGTAACCAGGATTTTCAAGGGGAGTGGGTCTTCCCCAATCAAATCTGATCTCTAAACTTGAATGAATCCACAGCCTTTCATTTCCTGTGGAAACCAAAGCATAACCTCTTCCCCAATGTAACATATTTTTTGACTTTCATTTTGAAGTTAAGAAATTTTAATAATATATAGGGTGGTTTAATTTAGTAGCTTTTATAATCCAGTGCCTCTCAGCAGCTATTGCTTGCTCATTAGCAATCAAAAAATTTAATGTCAATACAACACCATACGGGATTCTGACTTCATGTGTATTTCCCATCTCTACATGGTTTACTCTTTTTTATTATTTATAGACTATATACTTTTTAAAATGTCTGTTTATACCCTTCTTTTTTCTTTTTTAAATCCACACACATTTTTTAAACATACTGTAATCTATTTAGAGGGTTTTTTCCCATCTGGCTTTGTCTTTACTGAGCATTTGCAGCATTCTCTGTCAGCCATTATCCAGCTCAGTTTAGTGCGTGTGTGCTGGTGACTGGCTCTACCCACTGGCAATGGCTGGTAACCATATCTCTATTTTCTGAACTTTCCTTTTTTTAAAAAAACATTCTCAGACCTATGTGGTTATACAGAGCCACATGTTGGGTGCCATAATGAGTCTTTCTCTGTCCTACCTGTAAGCTCTGAAGTCATGACGTGGAGACTTATTATTAATTATGAAAGCTTAGTCAATAGCTTAGGCTTGTTTCTAACTAGCTCTTAAAACTTAAATTAACCTACTTCTATTAATCTATGTGCTGCCCTGAGACTCTTTTACCTCATTTATATACTCTCCATACTGTTCTCCTGCTTCCTCCATCTCTGGTTAATGATTCTGCCTTCTTCCTAGCGTTCTCTCTGCCCTGGAAATCTTGCCTAGCTATTGGCCATTTAGCTTTTCATTAAACCAATCACAATGACATATCTTCACATAGTATAAAGGAATATTCCACAACATTCAAGACTAGCCTGAACTACATGAGACCATATGCCAAAACAATAAAAATTAAAATACAAACACTAATTGTGATAACTTATCCAGTAGTTGTATCACCCCACCTCAGCTTAAGTTAGTTACTATTCTCAGCTTTGAAAACACTCTCATGGAACAGGCATTCTAGTGGGGAGATATCAGTATCAAACCAAAAATTCTTTAAGTGCATAAATTCAGTCCTATTAATCTTTGCTTCCTTACTGCTTTTACAATAAATTAGCATATAGGAGTTCATAATTTATGTAGGGGGAAAAAAGAGAATTTGTATACTTGCAGAATCATGTGGGTAAATATTAAGGTATATACATACAATGATTTTCTTCAAAGTGAATATGTCCTAAAAATCTGATGAGAAAGAATGTTTGAGGGCAAACTTAATTGTAAATTAGACATCTGACAGCCAGTACCATGTCATGTTTATGACCTAAGCAGTAATATGTTCTGGATATCATTACTTCATCTTAGAAATTAGAATGCAAATTGATGTATGTCTCATTTATGCAAGGGGGAATTTGGCCATATCTAGAGATGCTTTTTGATTATCACAGCTTGTGATAGGGTTACTCCTGTCATCTTGAAGGTGCAATAGGGACTTATATAAACCTCCTTTGGTGTACAATAGATGATCCAGTCTTAAATGTCAGTGGTGCCAAAAGTGAGAAACCCAATTAGATGGGCAATTATTCATTATAATTAATATATACTGTATATAGCCTTGTTTTTGTTTGTATATGTGCATGTTTAGCTTGTGTGCATATGTGTGCCCATGTGTCTATGTGGGCCCACGTGCAATTTTGTGCCTTTGAAGGCAAGAGATTGATATTGGGTGACTTCTTCAGTTGCTTTCACTTTAATTTTATAAGACAGGGTCTTTCACTGATTTGGCTAGGCAATCTGACCAATGAACCCTGGGATATTCTTGTGTCCCCAGTGCTGCGATCACAAATGGGTAATGCTATGCCTAGCTTGATTTTCATACTTTCTGGGGATTCCAACTCTGGTCCTCATGCTCATGAAACAAGTACCTTAAACCAATATATCTGGGTGCCCAGCCCAAGGCCATTTCTTACGTAGAGTTTGTTCTTACAGTATGGAGTGAAAACATGGTAAAAACAATTTGAAGATATGCCTTTATGTTTAAGAAGTACATTTTGTGTCCTTCCTACAATGCACGTGTGTATAATGAACTGTCTTCTGTTGCTTCATGCTTTCTTTTGCAGCTATTTGAGAAAAGAGCTGATTTAGGGTATTTGGTTGTGTTCCACTTATCCCTAACATGGGTGAGACGTCTGCCAGAGAAATATCATCTCATATCACACTTCAGGCTGCTAATCAGGCTTGGTCTGTTTAAGCAGGGCTCTTAGCATTTTGAACAAATATCTTCCATATTTATGGGGAGGAAGGTTCATTTGAATATTTGCAATTAAATTTCCATTTCAAGTCTTAGTGCCAACACATTCTACTTCACTTTTGTTTTATATAACTTTCATACCTGACCATACATTCAGAAACTGAAGTAGATGATACTAAACTTTCTGGAAAATTCTTCACTAAAGTATTTTTCATTGTTCATTTCTCTTTGAAATTCTCTCCAAATATTTCTGTCTAGATCAAATTAAGGTCCACAATTAAAATATTTTTCCTATCATTATTTGAATCTTATATGTTATCCAAAAGTTTATGTGTGAAAAGCTTAGTTCCCTGTGTAATATTATTGAAAGAGTAGAACCTTTAGGGGTGGGGCCTTGTGAAAGAGGAAGTAAGGTTGTGGAGTGTATGCCCTCAAAGGGTATGTGTATGCTACCCAGTTCCTTCTTCATTATGCGCCTCCTGGTTGTCAGGTGATCAGCTTTCATGTCACATGTTTCTGCCAGTGTATAAGACCTAGTCATAGGCCTATTAACCAGCAGGAACAGCTATGGAATTAACTGGAGGAAATGGCTATGGACTAAAATTTCTGTAGTGCACCAAAATAACTACTTCATCTTTATGCTTGCTTTTCTGGGTGTTTAGGTACATTGGCTTGAAGCTGACACATTGCTTGAAACTGAGCTTTTAGAAACAGATAGGAAAACTGAAAATAATAAGTATGTGTTTCCTAAGAATTACAGGTCCTGAGATCTATAGCTCTCAATGTGTATACCAATGGTTGGGGAGAGCAGGAAACCACTTTGCCTCCTTTTGGGAAGTAGTACAATGGGAATTGGCGAACTACATTGAAAAGAGTGTTCTGTTGTACAGAAAGTTGTGTTCTCTCATGGGTACAGGTATTTATACACACCACCAATAGTCTTTGTTCCTTAGCAAAAGTGAGTAGTTATATGTACAGGCACATTTGTGGCCTTTGTGGGCACCAAGTACACACTGCAAACTCATGCATACAGGCAAAATACCCATACTTGTAAAATAAAAAAATTGTGATCTCTAACCTGCTTAAGATGGATGGTAATTTACAAAACACGTTTATACATCAGTTTTATAAATAATTTATTATTTATCATTAGATCACGGTGTAGTATCACATGTCTTTATATTTCAAATATAAATTGAACATTTTATATAATTTCTGAATAGAATCACTGAATTTTTTTAAAAAATTAATTATTGAGAAACAGTTTCCTGCAATACTGTAGTGGGATAAGCATGAAGATATCAACAAAACTTTTTTATAATTAATCCTTTCTACACAGCTTTACTGCTCTTAAATACTCCCTTATGAAATAGCAAAACAGTTATAAAATCTGAAAAATCAGGAACGGTGGAGGGCTTGATTACAGAGTCTGGAGCATTCTTTTTTTGTTTTTTTTATTTTTTAATTTAATTTTATTTTTCCATTAAAAATTTACACTTCCTCCCCTTCTACCTTTCCCCTCCCACTCCCTCACTAACTCTTTCTCCCCCCCCTCCATCCTTAAGAGAGGGCAGGGTACCCTGCCCTGTGGAAAGTCCAAGCCCCCCCTCCAACCCTGCCTAGGAAGGTGTGCATCCAAATAGACTAGGGTCCCAAAAAGCCAATACATGCAGAAGAGACAGGTTGCAATGCCATTATCGATGGCTTCTCAGTCTGCCCCCATTGGCAGCCACATTCAGAGCGTCCGGTTTGATCACATTTGTTCATTCCCGGTCCAGCTGGATTTGGTGAGCTCCCATTAGATCAGGCACACTGTCTCAGTGGGTGGACCAGCCCCTTGCGGTCCTGAATTCCTTGCTCATCTTCTCCCTCCTTCTGCTCTTCAACTGGACCTTGAGAGCTCAGTCCATTGCTCTGATGTGGCTGTGGGTTGCTGTCTCTATCTCGATCCATCAGATGAAATTTCTAGGGTGATATTCAAGATATTCATCAGTGTGACTATGGGACAAGGCCACTTTAGGCACCCTCTCCTCTGTTGCCCAAGACCTAGCTGGGGACATCCTCGTGGACATCTGGGATCCCTTCTAGAGCCAAGTCTCGTGCCAACCCTAAAATGGCTCCCTTAATGTAGATATCTTCTTCCCTGCTCCAATATCTGCCCTTCCTCCATCTCCACCCACACACTCCCCCAAGCTCTCCCAGTCCTTCCCTTTTCCTTTTTCCTTCTGTCTCTCCCCTTCCCCCACCTCTACGCCCATCTCTACCCTCACCCCCGTGCTCCCAACTTTTGTCCGGCTATCTTGTTTGCTTCCAATTTCCAGGAGGATCTATGTATGTTTTTCTTTGGGTTCACCTTGCTATTTGGCTTCTCTAGGCTTGTGAACTATAGGCTTAATGTTCTTTGTTTATGGCTAGAGTCCACTAATGAGTGAGTACATAGCGTATTAGTCTTTTGGGGTCTGGGTTGTCTCACTAAGGATAGTGTTTTCTATTTCCATCCATTTGCATGCAAAATACAAGATGTCATTGTTTTTCACTGCTGAGTAGTACTCTAATGTGTATATATTCCACACTTGTTTTATGCATTCTTCCATTGAGGGGTACCTAGGTTGTTTCCAGGTTCTGGCTATTACAAATAATGCTGCTATGAATATAGTATTTTATTGAGAATTTTTGCATCAATGTTCATGAGTGAGATTGGTCTGTAATTCTCTTTCTTGGTTGCATCTTTGTGTGGTTTTGGTATCAGGGTAACTGTAGCTTCGTAAAAAGAATTTGCCAATGACTCTTCTGTTTCTATTATGTGAAACACATTAAGGAGTTATAGGTATTAACTCCTCTTGGAAGTTCTGGAAGAATTCTGCACTAAAACCATATGGTCCTGGGCTTTTTTGGTTGGGAGGTTTTTGATGACAGCTTCTATTTCCTCGTGACTTATAGGTCTATTTAAATTGTTCACCTGGTCTTGATTTAATTTCAGTATATGCTATTTATCTAAAAAAACCTGTCCATTTCTTTTACATTTTCCAATTTTGTAGCATACAGGCTTTTGTAGTAAGACCTAATGATTCTCTGAATTTCCTCAGTTCTGTTGTTATGTCCCCCTTTTCATTTCTGATCTTGTTAATTTGAGTGTTCTCTCTCTGCCTTTTGATTAGTTTGGATAAGGGTTTGTTGATCTTGTTGATTTTCTTTGTTTCATTGATTCTTTGGATTGTTTTCTGTGTCTCTATTTTGTTGATTTCAGCCTCAGTTTGATTATTTCCAATCTTCTACTCCTCCTGGGTGAGTCTGCTTCTTTTTTTTCTAGAGCTTTCAGGTATGCTCTTAAGTCATTAATGTGTGCTTTCTCCGTTTTCTTTATGTGGGCACTAAGTGCTATGAACTTTCCTCTTAGCACTGCTTTCATAGTGTCCCATAGGTTTAGGTATGTTGTGTCTTTATTTTCATTGAATTCAAGGAATACCTTAATTTCTTTCTTTATTTCTTCCTTGACCCAGGAGTGGTTCAGTAGTTGATTGTTCAGTTTCCGTGAGTTTGTAGGCTTTCTGGGGGTGGAATTGTTGTTAAATTCTAACTTTACTCCATGGTGATCTGATAAGACACAGATGGTTACTCCAATTTTTTTGCATCTGTAGGTGTTTGCTTTGTTACCGAGTATGTGATCAATTTTTGAAACGATTCCATGAGATGCTGAGAAGAAGGTATATTCTTTCCTGTTTGGTGGAATGTTCTATAGGTGTCTATTAAGTCCATTTGATTCATTACATCTGTTAGTTCTCGTATTTCTCTGTTAAGTTTCTGTCTGGTTGACCTGTCCATTGGTGAGAGAGGAGTGTTGAAATCTCCTACTTTTAGTGTGTGGGGTTTGATGTGCCATTTAAATTTTAGTAATGTTTCTTTAACATTTGTGGGCGCTTTTATATTAGCGGCATAGATATTCAGGATTGAGTCTTCATCCTGATGGATTATTCTTGTTATGAGTATAAAGTGTCCATCTCTATCTCTTCTGATTGATTTTAGTTTGAAGTCGATTTTGTTAGATATTAGTATAGCCACACCTGCTTGTTTCTTAGGTCCATTTGTTTGAAAAACCTTTTCCCAAGTCTTTACTCTGAGATAATGTCTGTCTTTGTGGTTGAGGTGTGTTTCTTGTAAACAACAGAATGTTGGATCCTGTTTTTGTATCCATTCTCTTAACCTGTGCCTTTTTATAGGTGAATTGAGTCCATTGATATTAAGTGATATTAGCAACCAGTGGTTGTTAACTCCAGTTATTTTTTTTGGTGGTAGAGTTTGTGTGTTTCCCTTCTTTGAGTTGTGCTTGTGGAGGGTCGTTAGATGCCTGTGTTTTTATGGGCGTTGTTTGCTTCCTTTAGTTTTCGTTTTCCTTCTAGTACTTTCTGTAAGTTTAGGGTGTTGAGAGTGCCTGTACTCTGTTCCCGGGGCATCCGGCCGGCCAGGTGGGTACACACTTACCCGTCCAGATGGATCTCCTGGTCCAGGAGTGTCTTGTGCATTCTGTAAATTTCAGGATAATAAGGCTTGAGGAAAAGAATTTCTTCCGTTGTATGAAATGTTCTTGTTGTGGTTGCATGTATAGGTGAGAAAATGACATGTCTATATTTGTCCCTGCATGTGGATTATTTCTATGTAAAAATTCACCACATTAAGTTAGAATCAATAACTTTCCTTAAATTAAATAGTGCTTGCTTTTGTGCATGCATGTGCATGGGACAGTTTTAGGCATCTCCTTAGTTGGTATGTATGGTTTTTTAGTTTGTTCGTTTTTGAGACATGATCTCTCATTGGCTTGGAGTTCACCAAGTAGGCTAGGCTGGTTAACACGCAGTTAAAGATTCTCCTCTCTGCCTTGTCAGTGTTGGCATTACCCATATACCTACATACACTTCAGTCTTTTTATGTGGGCTCTGGGGACCTAACTTGTGTCCCCAAGCTTGCATGGCAAACTCTTTACCATTTGGACCCTCTCCCCAGTGCATGCTCTCTCTCCTGCCTTAACAAAACAAATCTCTGCATTTTCTGTTTTGTTATAGAATCCATGCAAAGTGTTATACTCACTCCAAAATTTTCAGCATGAGAGTGATGCTCTTAAAAACCTGAATAGAGTTAAATAATGCAAATACAAGTATTTCTAAAATTTTAAGTTTAGTAAAAGGAAAGAAAAATGACCTTTTAATTACACTTGGGAAAAGTTTTTCAGGAACATTTTTAGTTTTTATTTTGCCTACATTTTTACATATAATCCTTTTTACTTGATTTTATGTTTTTTTTTTTTAAACTCTGCACCACTTCTGCTCGCGGGGACCTTTCACTGCTCATGAGACATTTTTATCAGCTTGACACATGCTAGAGTTGCTGGGATGGGTAAAACTTTTTGCTTTGATGTATATATGGGTACCACTTGTGTACCTGATGCCTTTAGACAAAGGTCAGAAGAAGGCATTAAACCTCCTAGCACTGGAGTTATGGAGGGCTGTGGGCTGCTATGTGGGTGCTGGAAATCAAACCCATGTCCTCTAGAAAAATGCTCTTACCCTCCGAGACATCTCTCCAGCCCTCATTTTCTTGATCAATGATTGACATGGAATGGTCCATCCCAATGTAAGTAGTGTCACCCTTGGGAAAGTGTTCTTTGGTCCCTTAAAAAGCAAGCTGAGAAGGCCACAGAAAACAAGCCAATAATACAATTTCTTCCTGATATTTCATTTAATTCTTAGATCCAGGTTCCTAGTTTGAGTTTCTGCTCTGATTTCCTTCACTGATGAACTATGATCTGGAAGTAGTAAGATGAATAAACTGTTTTCTCTTGCAGGTTGCTTTTGGTCATGACATTTATCACAGAGATAGAATGCAAACCAGAACACCATTGTTGGCAGTGGTTTCTGTCCCACCGGGTCCTGCAGTCATTCAGTCCCAAAGACATACACAGAGGTCTACATTAATCATAAACTTCTTGGCCTATTAGGTCAGGCTGCTTATTAACTCTTACATTCTTCATTAACCCATAATTCTTGTCTGTGTCAGCCATGTGGCTTGGTACCTTTTATCAGCGAGGCATTCCTTACTTGCTTCTTCTGCCTCTGGGTTACAACTGCAGACTGAGTCTTTCCTCTTTCCAGAATACTCCTGTTCTTATTGTCCTGCTTCTACTTCCTGTCTGGTTGCCCCACCTATACTTCCTGCCTGGCTACTGGCCAATCAGCATTTTATTAAAGCAATACAACTGGTAAATCTTTACAAGGCACAAGATCATTGTCCCAGAGTACACCACGATTTAGAACATTGTCATTGTGTGGATTTGTTTCCAAATTACTTACAAAGTTGTCTCATGAGGTAATTCTTGAGAAAGCTAAAATGTTGAAAATGAGTACTCAATTTCTGGGAACTCAGGAGAATGACAAGGCTTGTCAGGAGTTCCCATATGGAGGCAACAACAATTCCTAAGGAACATTTTCAGTTCTGAAAAATTGTGTGGTATATGCATGCTTCATGATGATCAAGATATATACTGTCATTTAAATGGGCTTTCTCTATGGAACTTTGAGTAGTACCACATGGTAAAACTAGTTTTTCCTTATGTCACTGCTTGATAGGGGTGAAGGGAAGAATTCCTTTTCTCTGGTTATACAGTATTCAGACTTACCCTATGGCTTATCGACTATGCATGGTGTTTTAGAGTATTTAACATTTAACTCTGAGCTATGCATGGTGTTTTAGAGTATTTAACATTTAACTCTACCAGAACATTCTAGGCTAGTTTATAAACAAGAGAAGTTTGTAGTCTACAATTTAGAAAACCTGGCTGTCCAAGATCAAGGTGTATGAGACTTGCTTTGTGCCAAGTGCTGTTCTGTTCCCTGGTTCACTAATAATATCATCTCACGCTATCCTCATGTGATCAGAAGGGATAGGGCTTAAGGAACGTCTCTGGGGCCTGTTTGTTTATTCATATATTTTTGTTTATGATAGGGTCCCATTGCATAGTTAACCCTGTCGTGTACCTTACTTTGTAGCCAAGGCTGGCCTGGAATTCAGCCTCTCAGTGCTGGTATTTTAGGAGTTCACTACCATACCTAGCGTAATATGAGAGAATAGAGGCTGTTTTGTGATGATAGGAGGAACTGAAGGCCTTGGTTATGCAAGGCAAGTGCCCTATAATCATTTGTGCTTCTTTTTATAAGGACACGAGTCCTGGTAGTTGAAGGATTCAGCCTTATGATATAGTTAACATTAAACTGGGAGTCAAGATTTCAATATATGGACTGGGGAGGGTGAGTACTGCCAAGTAGTCAGTGATACATGCAATTTTACAACGGTTACCCATGATTTGCAAAAAAAAATAATACTAATATGCAACACATGAAAATTACCTACAACTCAAATTTTCTTTCCACTTTTCCAAGTTTTGTTGGCATATGGCTATACTTAATTATTTACTGACTTGCTGCCTATGGCTATAGTTGGTCAAGTTGAGTAATTAAGGCAGAGGTCACACATTTAGCTTGGAAAGTCTGCACATCGTCTATCAAGAGAAAGATTGATAACCTCTGTTCTTAAAACTTCAACTAGAAGCCTCTATCAAGAGGATTTAAGAGCAAAGCAAATGGGTGGCTCCTCCTGCACAGTTCTCCAAGATGCAAATCTGTATTCCCCCAAAACTGTTAGGAAGGTCGGCTGATGCAGCCAAACAAGCTTTTGTACACAAGACCACACAGGTATTAGTGGACAGCCGGTGGTGTCAGCTACTGCGCAGGAGCTTTATTTGTGTGCACTCAGTGTTGAGCCTTGCCTTCAACTGGGATGGCATGGGATCTTAACTTTGTAAAGACATCTAAGCTCTTTTCTTCCCTCTCCCTGCACCCTCATTATTTTAGCTCATCACACTTTATTTCCTTGGTGTTGTTTTTTTTTTCTTAGTTTTTCTGCTCCCCTTTTAAAGATCAAGGTAAGCAATGTGATGGAAGCAGCAGGGGTGTCTAATAATTGAGTTGAGTTTGACAGGCTCATTTGGGTATTTATGGAGCTAGTCATGCAAGAGCTTTTTGAAAAATCCATCAAATCAGTGTTTTCTTTCTCTGACTCCTGTTGTCATTTTTGGGTCTGATTGCACCTGGTGGTGTTTGTGAGTTATTGGCAAATGGGCCCCTTTCTTGTAATGAGTACTGCTTCACTGGAGTATGAATTTTGTGTGGGAGTAGATGTTCCTGTAAATGCAAAGACTGTGATCCAACCAGATTTTCCCTTTAAGGGAGAAGCAAGAGCCAAAGAATATTTTCATATTACTCAAGGGAAGCCTTTCATAAGAAAACCTGATAGGTCCTTGAATTTGGAGAGAAGTGTATGGACATTTTCTGACCACGAGAAAGAAGACAGAGTTTTTTCAGCCACCAAAAATCAATAAATAAATAAATAAACTCACAAAAAACAAAACCACAAACAACAAGAAAACTCACTGCATTCCAGAAATTTCCCTCTTTGGGCCTCACACTATGATAAGAGGGGCTTGCCTTGTTGAAGTAGGTCACTCATATTGATAATACTGGGTTGATGAAAACTCTCAGAAGGCCTTGGAGAAGTCACAATAGAATGCAAAATGGGAGGTGGAGCATTGACAAATATACCTCCTCTGTACTGTCAGCTTTGTCAATGACAAACCTGAAAATGATACTGCCTACCCCAATAGTTGAGATTTATATACATTGAAAGCATATATCTAGTTTTCACGTTGAGTTCTCTCTCTAGTGCTACTACAGGAAATTTGATCCTTGACCTCTGAGCCCTGCTTTAGTGAGGGTTGGACATCTGGTATAAAGCAAAAAAGAAGAGGTTGCTAGGGCATATTGGCATTTGATGATTTTTCCATTTCCTTGAATATTTTTAGAGGTTCTCCATGTATTTCCAGCTTATTATCTGAATTTGAGATTCTGCCTAAGCCTGAATATGAATATATCTATATTTTAAAGGCATTTTGCACCTTGTGATTAAGGAGATCCATTGTACTCTTCCACAGGACTGATAAATCAAGCAATAGTCTGTTCGTAGTTGAATAACCGACCATTCGTCCTGTTTCTCATAAAATCTACTCTCATTTGTGTTTACCAATTCTGTATTATCATTATTAGCACTCTTTCCTAATGGACCCCTTCTAAAGTTTGTAGTTGATAGTGAGTTTATATGCAACATGCGTATGCTACAATATTAAAGAGGAAAATAATGCATCTCTAACCTACCCAAAACTTGAATTGATTTCTCCTAAATATCAATGATCTGCCTTGTTATAGTCCACAATAGACTCTATCTAACACAAAACATAAACAAAATTGCCAAATAATTTAACCTTTGCTAGATACATCAATGGCTTTGTGTGCAGTATGTGGGATGCCACGCAATATTGAATGCAGATGAGATCTCTTCTTTAGCTGACATTCCTACTATTGACATGGCATTGATATACAGGAAGACTGTATGAAGGAATAGGGACTGCTGTTAGTTCTACTTTCAGTTTGTTGGCCTATTTTCTATGTGTTTCCAATTCCATAGCATGTGAGATTTTTATAAGTCTCCAGGTTTCCCTATTTTCATCACGGAATATTCCCCTTTCTTAAAAACCACTTTCAAGTCATAATGTAGAGGTGACTGTGAAGATTATATACAAGATATTTAAACAGCACAGTTTGTGTTCTTCCCCAATGACCACAATACTATCTCCATCAGTCTTCTAGACTGGTGAGTGCTGAGCATTCTCACTGCCTCATGCGTGCTGGTTCATATGGCAAACCTTCAGTTTTGTTAGCAAGTGGCAAACATAAGGACCTTGTGATTTGTCACAGCATGCATGTAGAAGGTAAGGGGGATATATCTGGGACTCTGCTATCTAATTTACAGCAAGGGGTCTGTTCTTATCTTTATGTAGCATTATAGAATATCAGCAGGTAGGGACACACCTAAGTTGTTTTGGTGGTGGAAGTTTTTCTCTATGACTCATAACTATGTGGCTTCCCTGCACCCCCATTCCTTATGATATAGTGCACAGCAGGTATGAGCAGGTGACATGGACAGATAGCCACTCTGGGATCCAAAGATGAGGTACGCTTAGAAGTTTCCATCATTGGTGGGACTGACTCTCATTTGGAGTCCTGTCCAAATCAGAAGATGCTGCTTTAAGTTCAGTTAAGGTTCTCAACTTCCTGGCAGATCACCTCCCTTCAGGGCCAGAGGAGATAGGTATGTGCTCCTTCAGACTAGTGTACTCTGGCCATTTAGTAAGCATAAGGAGGATAAGGAGGGCTTCTTTATCCACTTGATTATCCCCCCCTCTCTCTTTCTCTCTCTCTCGATAAAGAAGGAAGGTTGAGAGCAATGGCTGTTCTAGAGGTCCTGAATTAAATTCCTAGCACCCACCACATGGTGGCCCATAGTAGTCTCTGGGATCCAATGCCCTTGTCTGGTGTGCAGATGTACATGCAAATGAAATATCAATATAGACAAAAAAGAAAATCTGGCAAGAATGTGAATACAAGGGAACATGCTGGTGGGAATATAAATGAGGCTGATGACTATAGAGGTCAGTATGGAGGTTTTTGAAACAAACAAACAAAAGATAAAACAACAATAAAAACCAAAAGCAAAAACATCTCTTAAAAAGCAGAACTTTTTATATGACCTCACTATATACACTCCTAGACATTTAATTAAGGACTCCAAACCAACATATTATGGAGCTACTTTTGCATCACTGGTGACTGCAGCACTATTCATAGTATCCAGGTTATTAACTCAACTCAAGTGTCCATCAAAAGAGGATGAGATTGAAGAGGATATGGTATAGGTACTCAATGAAATTTTATAGTTGTAACAAAGAGCATAACTTTGTCATTTGCAAGAACATGGATGCTACTGGAAATCATCATAAGAAGTGAATTAAGCCAGTCTCTAAAAGACAAACATCATGTGTTTTCTCTCCTATATGGGCCCTAGATTTTATAGAGATTCATAAAATCGTGTATATACATATGAAATGAAAGTAGAAGTGAAGCTGGTCAGGTGAGAAAAGGTTGACAAATAAGCCGACCTGAGTTTGAACCCCAGGAAGGGGAGGATTGACTCCCACAACTGTCTCTGACCTGTACATATGCACATTTATATTTGTATACTCCCACCATTCGAAATAAATAAGTATATGCAATATAAATTTTAAAAAGAAAAGTACAAACAAAGCTGTCTAAGGGAACAATGGGGTCTAAACAAAGTGGGTGTGGGACAAATGTCTATATTCTGTCAATTATATTTTAATAAAATGCTGATTGGCCAGTAGCCAGGCAGGAAGTATAGGCGGACAACCAGATAGGAAGTAGAGGTGAGTCAATGAGAACAGGAGAATGCTGGGAAGAAAGAAGCCCATTTCTCCCCAGTCCTAGCCCAGCCACAGAAGAAGCAAGATGTAACTGCCTCGCTGAAAAAGGTACCAAGCCATGTGACTAACATAAACAAGAATAATGGGTTAATATAAGTTATAAGAGTTAATAAGAAGCCTGAGCTAATGGGCCAATCAGTTTATAACTAATGTAGACCTCTGTATGATTTCTTTGGGACTTAACAACTGTGGGAACCAGGCAGGACAGAAGCCCTAACAACACGAAGGGAGGAAGGGAGAAAGGAAAGTATAGAATGTAGTGATACTTAATTTTTATTTTAATAAATAAGGGAATGAAGAGAATATATTCATGAATGAAAAGATAAATACTTGTGTGAAAGCTTGTAAAGTACATTAAATTAAAACATGGCTTCTTCAAAATAGTTTACCAACCCCTGGTACAGACCATTTACTGGGTACCTGGGACTCTGGCATTGTTTGCTTCAATGGCACTAAGAATGCTTTCAGGGATCCTATGGATGGGCCATCGTGAGGAATGGCCACATGGAGGTCATAGGTGAAGGACAGAGCATTCAGGTATCTCCATAGATCTCTAGTGAAGACAGGAAGGGCAGGCTATGAATGGGACTCTGGGGTGGTGTAATGTCACTGTGGGTAGCATTCAGTGGGATGTAAAACATTTTAATTTGAAGCTTCCCCTGTGTGTTGTTATAGAAGTATATTTGTCTGTGAGAAGGTTAGAGTATGAACTGGATTTTCTGGATTATCAGCTGGATTCAAAACCCTTACATATCTACAAACAGAGAAGGTGGTCTTACATTTGTGTTCATACAGAGATGTGGATCCGTTGAGTGCAGGTCTACCCAGAAAAGGGTGGTCATAACTACATGGAGATGCTCTGTGTGCAGAGAGACTGGCCTGACAGGAGCAAACTCTTTAACCTCTCCTGTCTTCCTCTTAATATGTCCTTCTCTCAAGACAGAAAAGAAAAGGAAAAGGCAAGGCTGTGGACACCTTCCTCACAAAGGCACTGTGCCTGTGGTCATCCCTGAGGCTTCCGTAGCTAGCAAACTTCAGATAGAGCACTAGCCATCACAGGCTGACTTCATCTTCTTGGTCTCCTTTCTCCTGTACCCACCTTTCCTTTCCTGGAGTTCCTGGCTCACACTCATAAAGGGTGTCCAAATAAAATCACCATGGATGAATTGCTTCAGAGTGGCCTGCACCGGAATTACTGTTGTAGAACCTTCTGATTCAGCAGTGCGATGGCAGGAGTGTTCTCCCCCCGCCACTCCCCCACCCCCTGGGCTTTGCCAACAGATGTTTTGACAGCTAACCACTGCTTCTTCGGATTCATTTCCTTGAAACTACTGAACCCTGGACCTCATGGGGTTTAAGCAGAGACTGTTTCACAGTTGGATCATTGCTCTGTTAAAACTCAAGGAGTTTTGGTTCGTACTGCAATCCAAGGAGATTCATCTGCTGTTTCTAGTAACTGACTCTTCCTACCCTTAACTGAAATGGAAAGCTGCTGCTTTCATCCATCTTTTGATATATAAAGGTTGACACTGGGTTCTTAGCAGACACAGATGCAGAAGTGGTACAGAGAGACTTGCAGGATTTCTCAGTCTGTGGCATCATTGACTCATTACTACCCTAGGACACAATGAGTGTCCTGCTATGGAGTCATAGTGGCTCCCAAGATGAACTTAATTTTCCCAACTTTTTGGAGTCTATTCCTTTAAAGGTGAAGAAAGACTAACCACAAGGGCATTTTTAAGGATCTAGTTTTCATATTCTCTGATAATGCTGTTAAACCACTTACGAGTCATAAGTGGAAAATACACATATTTTTCTCTGCATAATTCTTATGGTAATTTCCCTTTCATTCTTTCTTTTTTTATACTGATGAAAAATGAAGCACAGAAAAGTAGATTGAATGAGATTCCTGAAGCAATTTAACATTTTTAAGTGTTCATTTTACAGTAATTGTTCCTAGCTACCTTAAAAAAAGAGAAAAAGAAAAAAGAAAAAAAACCTGGCCCAGTCTATCACAACAATACCTCAGTCCTTGGTACCAACTTTGTCTTAGTGTTTCTATTACTGTAAAGAAATACCATGGCCATGGCAAATTTTATAAAGGAAAATGCTTAATTTGGGTGGCTTACTTACAGTTCAAAAGTTCAGTCCATTATCATCATTGTGGGACATGGTGGCATGCATGCAGACATGCTTTTTGGAGAAGTAGCTGAGACTCTTCCATCTTGCAGGAATCAGGAAGTGGTCTGTGATACTTGGGTGGTATCTTGAGCAAAAAAAAAGAGACCTCTATGCCTGCCTTCACAATCACACACTTCCTCCAACAAGGCCACACCTCCTACCAGGGCCACTCCCTTTGGGAGCCATTTTCTTTCAGACCACCACAAAAGGTCTCACTATGTAGCCCAGGCTAGCCCTGAACTAGTCATCCTCTTGCTTCTGCCTCCTAAATGTGACGATGGTAGCTACATGCCACCACATTGTACTGTACAGCAGACATTCTGCTAATCCTTGTGGAATGTAAGCAACTACCATAGTAGATTGTTGGGTGAGGCTGTTTATTCGTTTCCCAGCTGCCCAGACTCCAAAATAATCACATAGAAATCTGTATTAATTGCAATACTGTTTGGCCAATAGCTTAAGCATATTTCTGGCTCTTATATCTTAAATTAACCCATTTCTATTAATCTGTGTAGCGCCACGTGGCTGTGGCTTACCGACAAGGTTCCAGTGCATCTGCCTCCTGCAGGCAGCTACATGGCTTTTCACTGACTCTGCCTACTCTCTCTATATATATCTCTTTTAGCTTGGCTTTATTCTGTTAAGTCATTGGGCAAAAGAAGCTTTTTTATTAACCAATAAAAACAACACAGATACAGAAGGACTTTCTTCACCAGTTGATTCCCTATGTTCTATAGAGATACTAAGTAGTTTTGTGTCATGTTAGCAAACTTGCCAAAACTATAAGGTGGTAAGAGTTATTGTAGTTTACATGTAGCAGTATTGGAATTATTCTTTTACTTGCTTTTTAAAATATTGATATTGTAACACTTGGGAAAGCAATGTAAAACCCCACAAAGTAAATGGATCATTGGAAATGCCACTGCAGAGGCAGGACTATTGGTGGCATGGTGTCATCCTTTTGGTTTTTTATTAATATGCATATATTAAGAAAAATGACGTTGGATTCTTAGCAGTTAGGACTTTCAAGCATATAGAATCACAAGAGCTTTCTAGTATCATTATACATTTAACTTTGAAAAGCTTCCTGATTACTTCCATTTTATATGCTGCAAAAAATGATTGTTTGATGAGAATGCTGAGAAGCCACCACTCTCCAGTTGCCTGGCTAGCTTGAGATGCTGCGCAATCAAGTCGTCTTCAGTTGGTTCCGGCCCATCTTTCTGCAAACAGCATCATGTAAAAGCAACATATCACTTGTAGCCTATATCAAATAGCTTACTAGCACTTTTCTGTGCCATAATTTAGGGAAGGAGATTTTGTTTTGCCTTTTGAGACACAGTCTCACTGGGTAGCCCAAATATTCTCCATTTATGTCACAGCATATGAAATTTTGCGTATTTGAATGGTATTCTTTTGGAGATTCTTGTGGGATTCAATTTTTTGTTGCTGTTTGAATGTTCTACTATGTTTTGCTTGAGACTAGTTCTCTTTAACCCAGACTGGCCTAAAACTCCCTATGCAGCTAAGATGACCTTGAACTCCCCATCCTCCTATTTCTATTTCTCAAATGCTGGGTTACAGGTAATGTCACCCATCCCCTACTTCAGGCTGTGGCATCTAATTTTGAAAGTTAAAGGAAAGATGGAAGTCTAGACTCTGGATTTGGGGGGCTTCACAGTTCTGAGCAAGTTCCACAGGGCAAAGGTATGGCTAAATTAGCGTTAGGAGACCAGTTAGTTTGGGATTGAAGGGAGTGGACAGAACTGGCTAGCAATGAAGGAAGATGACACAGCCTAATCTAAGAAAATAAACTCCCATTCCCTATGGCTATTGTTGCCTCTGGCCAACCAGAGAGGAAGGGGAAAGAGAAGCCACTTTTGATTCCTATGTAATCATGCTTTCATGATAAGAAACACATCAGCATCACCCCCAGCATGCAGTGATTGACTGGCATCTATGCAATGGGGCTTAGATGCATCTACGTAATGGAGTTTAGGCATGAGTGGGGTGCATTTAATAGTATCTGCACAATAACTAGAAATATAGTGAGAAAAACAGATCATTTGAGAAGTATTTTGTGGAGACTCAAGCTATAAATATCATCCTTCCCCAAACTTTTCTGACCTGAGAAGCTAAGGCAGGAGGATCACTGAGTGTGAGGCTACTCTGGGTGACACACTGAGTTTGAGGCCAGCCAGGACAAAACAAAATCTACTTTCTTAAGTTGTCAGAAGGCAAAAGAAGATGTTAACGAGTTGTTTGGTGTAGGTTGTAAGTTACTGTTTTGCATGAGGTTGCTTTTAGAAAGATAGGACAGGGTCAATGGGAGACATCTTGTTTCTGCAGCAGATCAGGGCTGTCCATATAATTGTATCCATTACCATATTCAAATGCATCTGGAGAGTGGTGGCTTCTCAACATAATCAGTGAACAACAATTCTTTTCATAGCATAAAACACTAAACCAATCACAAAGCTTATCTAAACTTAAGTGACTTAAAACATCTTATGGAACCTTTCCTGGTTTCTTTTTTGTGACTGCTGAGAATTGAATTCTAGTTCTCCCACATGCTAGGCAAGCAGTCTATCAATCATTGAGTTATACCCACTACCTACATCTTAGGATTTCTTGAGTTCATTTCATTTAAAGTATCATGTGCAAGTCTTCTATAACAAACACAGTGTTCCCATGTTTGAACAGATGTTTCGATAGTAAAATTTATTTCTGGGCAACATAATAAAGTGACTAGACCTTTAGGGAAATGATGCATGTTATGTAATTAATCTTACAAAATATGGAATAGTATAGGTATCTCTTCAGTGAACAGCTTGTTTAGCCGAGTTAAATTGACTGCCTTAAGGAAACAGAGTAAGAAGTACAGAAACAAGTTTTCCTTGAACTACTATTAGAAAGATTAGGCCAAGGTGTGGTGGTTCACACCTTTATCCCAGTACTCAGAAGGTAGAAGCAGCCAAATATCTGTGAGTTCAAGGAAAATCTTGTCTATGTAGTGAATTCCAGACCAGAAAATGCTACATTGTTTCATGATAAAAAAAAAAGAGAGAGAAAAAACTAAAAGGGAGAATGTAGCAATTAAAACACAAACTTCTCTTATCCTTAACCAGATAGCCACAATCCTCAGTTTTCACCAAGGTAATGTGCCATTAAACAGAAAGCAAAACATAGAGGAAAAAGTTTGGGTGTAAGCAGTACCTCAGAGGCAGAGAGATCTGGAATTGCAGATTGATTGTAGGATGTGATTTAATTTTTTTTTATTTTTTTCACTTCTGTGACCAAACACCACAAAAGAAGCAACTTAAAGAAAGATTTATTTTGGCTATTGGTTTGAGGGTATACAGCTCATCACGGTCAGGAAGGCACAGTGCTAAGAGTAGCTCAAGACCTGGCAGCATGAGGTCAAGGCTATTTGTTTATATATTCCTAGATCTGAAAGCAGAATGTAAACTGGAAGACGGTTCTGGTCTAACCATCAAGCCTTGCTCCTTAGAGACTTGCTTACTCCGGCCAAACTCTGCCTCTCCAAGATTCCACAGCCTCAGGAGACAGCACCATCAACTAAGGGTCAAGTGTCCAAATGCACGAATCTGTAGAAGACATTTCATATTTAATACAACTTTGAATTTCCTCAGTGTCTGTTGTTATGTCCCCCTTTTCATTTCTGATCTTGTTAATTTGAGTGTTCTCTCTCTGCCTTTTGATTAGTTTGGATAGGGGTTTGTCGATTTTGTTGATTTTCTCAAGGAACCAGCTCTTCGTTTCATTGATTCTTTGGATTGTTTTCTGTGTCTCTATTTTGTTGATTTCAGCTCTCA
>PVIU01009316.1:0-77114 GCA_004026605.1 Ondatra zibethicus
AATAGACTTGTATTTTTAATATGGAGGTATATATCCCTACTGGTGCCTAGAAAAGGAAAGATTTGGTTCTTGTTTCTTTAACACCATGCTGGCTGTCCTATTTAAAAAATGTTCACTGCAAATTTTATTTTATAATACTGTGAGTTTCGCCTAGATGCAGGAACCAAGTGTTCACTTGAGTCAGAAAGTGGGGCAGGGCGTGGCTTGAACATATATGAGACCTCAAAGTCCATGCTCACAGTGACACACTTCCTCCAACAAGGCCACACCTACTAATAGTGCCACTGCCTATGAGCTTATGAGGGGTCAATTAAAATCAAGCTACCACAGTCACAGAGTGATAATTAAGAAATCTTATTCTATGATTATCTATAATTAGCTATGCTGTCAAGATCCCACTACCCTGAATATTTACTCGAAAAGCCCAAATCCAAAGATTAGATGGTTCTGCATATGAGCCAGTGTTACAGTTTCATACTTCCCAAATTAATCTTCAAATGATATTGCTGGCCTGTGATTGTCTGCAATGAACCTACACAAGACTGGATTTAACAGTAGTCAATCATGGATTGGAGAGGAGTTTATGAACCCTACGCCACCTTCCCAGACTGGCATTGGATCCCCACAGTTTCCAAGTCTTGGAAGGAATTGGAGCATTGGAGAAAACAGGTAAATAGTTCTCAGAAAGTGGGTTTCTGTCACAAATGAGAAACACTAAATGAAGTAATTCTGAACTAAAAAGTATTTTCTGAGCACATTTACCTAGTCTTGGCCTCAGATGAGGACATTATTTTATTGTCCTAGACACATGACTCTCAACCTGTGGGTTGCATGACCTTTCCATAAAGGTATAATATCAGCTATCCTGAATATCATATATTTACATTATAATTCACAAAAGTAGCAAAATTACAGCTGTGATGTAGCAATGAAATAATTTTATGGCTAGGGATAGCCATAGCTTGAGGAACTGTGTTAAAGTGTCACAGCATTAGGAAGGTTGAGACTCAGTGACCCAGACAAAATCACATCGTCTTCTGCTCCACCAGAAGATATTACTTCTGCCTTCCCAGAATACTCTCTATGCAAACATCTTTGACAGTTCTATGAAACAAGTCACAATGCCATTCTGAAAAATAAGAGACCCATGAAGAACTGCCCAGCAAACAGCGTACACAATACACAAAACATTGTCAGACTAAATGTAGTCATAAATGTATGCATAACAGCAACCTAGTTGGATTTAAGGCCCATTCAAGAGGCGTAAATTCATGTCTGGCACTGTAAACTTAGCCAACTGCCCCTGGCTGGTGAGGCCATGGAATCTTAAGGAGAACCCACTATTGCCTCTTTTCTAAACCAATATAATATCTAACTACATTCTAAACATGTATTTTTACACCCACAGAAAGGTGTTGCTCTCACTCCTCATCAAGGAAACTTCTGCTTGCAGCTAACTTGAGACCACTACAAAATATCACAACTGTTCAAAACAACTGATAGTGAGGCGCCTGCCCCCAGTTGATACATCTACAATGCAACCCTATATCCAAGTCTCATGGAATATTGCAGAAGAGGAGGCATAAAAATTGTAAGAACCAGAGGGCCAGGACATCTGCTGCTGGATAGTCTTCTAAAACAAATAGCAATAATAACAAAAATTTAAGTGGGGGTTAGTGTGGGAAAATGGTCTGTATTCTGTGAATGATATTTTAAATAAATGGTGATTGGGCCAATAGCCAGGTAGGAAGTATAGGTGGGACAACCAGACAGGAATTAGAGGCAGGTCAAAGAGAACAGGAGAATTCTGGGAAGAAGGAAGCCCTCCTCTGCAGTCCTGATCCATCCACAGATGTGACTGCCCTGCTGAAAAAGGTACTGAGGCATGTGGCTAACATAGGCAAGAATAATAGAGTTAATAAGAAGCCTGAGCTGATGGGCCAATCAGTTTATAACTAATGTAGACCTCTGTGTGATTTCTTTGGGACTTAATGATTGCAGGAACTGGGCAGGACAGAAATCTCGACAACGGGGTGGATAAGACAGCAAAGAGTGCATATGGGAGGAGTGGGGAAGGATGGAAGGTGAATATGACTAAAATATTCCTTATAAAATTCTAAATGAATTAATGAAATATAGTAAAAATATTTAACTCAATATATAAAAGAAACACATGAAATTCTCATAACTTAGAAGTGACTTAAACCTTGAAATGTCAGTTGTCATAAATTATCCTGCATGGGTTTTATGTGTGTATAGCTTAGCTCTGATAAATTCATCCAAAATTTAGCAACTGAAAAAAAAAAAAAAGAAAAGCACTGTTCTCTTCCGGAAATTTACAGTTCTTCAGGCTCATTCACAGGGATGTGTTCATGTGAAGGCCTTACTCTGCAGAAGGTCTAATATGGGTTCAGTCCTATGTCACACAGTTGGTGGGTACTAGTAGAGAAGATCACTTAATTTCCTCCCATGTGGGCTACTCATCCTTTAAAAATGAATATGAGCTTTTTTCTATGATGGATCATTTTTTATGTTCCAATTGATAGCAAGGCATTGTATAATGTTACTTTCACCACATTTCATTTTCTATAGTGTATCGCCAAGTTAGCCCAAACCTGGGAAATAGGAAAACAGTTTTTTACATTTGATGAAAAAGTTACAAAGATTTTATCTTCATATTTTAATCTATGGAATGCATAGACAACCTGGGATTTGTTAATTAGCAGAAAATGTGCAAAAGCAATGCCCAGCCCAGCACTGAATTTTTAAATAATTCCAAGCTCTGGGGAACAGAGGCTCACAGTTAAAAACAACTCCTGCAGAAACAATTAATGCCACACAACATAAAGCATAAGGAAAAGACTTCATAAGAAAATGTCCAGGCCATTCTGATTAAACAAATTGAAAGCATCACACTATTGCAGAAGGTCTAGATCTTGATCAGCTGAACCCTCTTTGGAGGATGACAACTACCATCGGTAGTATTCTATATAACAGTTTTGTGTGAAAATCTTAGTGGTAAGTTGAGATTCCTGAGTGGCACAATTGGTTTCTGTAGATTTTTGAGGAACTTCTACACTGATTTCAATGGTGGGTATATCAGTCTACATTGCCATGATCAAGATATAAGCATCTGTTCTCTTTTGTTTTCTTCATCATAGCCATTCTGACTGGACTAAGAGGGAATCTCAAAGCAGTTTTCATTTGCATTTCCCTGATGGCTGATAATGAGAAACACTTTTCTAAAAATATGTAAGAGTGCTATCCCTTTGTCTGAGAACTGTGCATTCCATCCATTGACAATTTATTGATTGGATGCTTTGACATTTTGGTGTTTAATTTTTCTGGATATTTATATGTCAGATTAATAATTTGTCCTACTTGTAGTTGACAAAGATTTCTTCCCCTTCAGTAAGCTGTCTCTTCATGCTGCTGGCTGCTACCTTTTCTGTACAAACCTTTTGTAATTTTATTGAATCCCAGTTACCAATTCCACTTGTTATTTCCTGTGCTGTTGGGGTCTTTCTAAAAAAAAGCTTGCTTGTGCCTTGAAATGTTTTTTCCATAGGTTTTTTTTCTAGCAGTTTTAAGGTTTCAAGTCTTACAATCATTTCAGTCTTTGATCCATTTTGAATTGATCTTTGTGTAGAGTGATAGACATGTATTGAGTTTCATTCTTCTATAGGGGGAGATCTAGTTTTTACAGTACCCTTTGTTGAACCTTTTTCCCAAGGTATGTTTTTGACATTATTGTTGAAAATTGAGTGGTTGTAGGTCTATGGGTTTATTTCTGTGTCCTGTATTCTATTTCTTTGATCTACATGTCCATTTTTGTGCCAGGCCCATACTGGTTTTCTTTATTTTTTTAAGTATGTTTACAAGTAAAAATTGAAATTAAGTATTGTAATGTTTCCATTGTAATTTGTTCTGCTTAGAGTTGTTTTGGCTCTATGGGTTTTCTGTGCATCCATACACACTTTGCTTTGAATTCTAGTGCTGCTACAAATAAATTACTGACTTGACACAAATTCTGTTCCCTGAGTTTTAAGTGTAAAACATAAGCTTTCAAGGTTGATCATAAGGACTGAGTACCACAATGTTTATACAAACAACCATCTGTAACCTTATTCAGAGTTTTGAACATGCTGAAAAGTACTATTCTTTCTCTTTCAGTTAAAATTGATCTATCTATTCATGTGTGTCCCTACCTCTGAAGACTTTTGATACACAGAAATTTAATAGCTCCCTTTGTGATAAGATATAGTGATGGCAGAGGAGGCTAGTTTATTTCCCAACAGCCTTGACCCAAAATAATCACACAGAAACTATATTATTTGCAATACTATCCAGCCAATAGCTTAAGCACATTTTTTGATAACTCATATTTTAAATTAACCCATTTCTATCAATCCGTGTATTGCCATGTGGCTGTGGCTTACCGGCAAGGTTCTGGTGCATCTGTCTCCTGCAGGCTGCTGCATGGCTTCTCCCTGACTCCAACTTCTTTTTCCCATCATTCAGTTTATTTTTTCCACCTAGCTCTATTCTGCAAAGCCACTGGCTGAAACAGCTTTATTCATTAACCAATAAAAGCAACACATATACAGAAGGACTTCCCACATCTTCTCCCCTTTTTTTATCTAAATGAAAAGGAAAGTTTTAACTTTACCATAGTAAAATTACATATAATAAAACAGTTATCAAGCAAGAATTACAGTTACTATATATATATATCCTTTATCTATTATGATAATTAAGGAAAACTATAACTATATCTATCTATTCTTCAACTCCATCAAAGACTCCAGAAGGATATAATATTACCTAAGCAAACAGGAAGTATATTGTAAGCAACTTCCAAAACTCTAGAATGGAAAGAGATATCTTGCTGCCTGGACAGTAACCCAAAGTTCTTTTGTATGACTGGAGCATCCATCTTCAACCTATAGACCAGCAGAATTTTCCATGAAACAGGAAATCCAAAGATCTGGAAATACAAATCCTTGTAATGGCAAAGTTCATTAGTTGCTTTCTTCTGTGTCCTGCAGAATGCCTGGTAGACTCTTTCATGAAGCAGGTACCCCAAAGGATGGTCTCACCTTTAGGCAAGTTCAGCAGTCATTTCTCTGTGGGTCCTGCATAGAGTTCACACAGCATAACATCAAACAGTACAGGCAAGAGTACTTTCTTGCCCAAATGGCTAACAAACTCCATGAGAAGCCCCTTCAATGCCCATCATCCTCTTGAAGTAGATTGGTGCTGCAAGGAGCAGATTTGTCTCATTATCATAAAAGGTCCTAAGTTCTTAAAGCATTTTAAATGCTATATTCTGTAGGTCTTTGAAAGGTTTGAAGATTATCTATCCAATTGAAATATATCTCTATATTTCTAGAAAAACATAATTAACATGACTACTTGTTATCTCTGTACTTATCTCCTTCACAGTCAAATAATTTAAAGAAAACACATAGTATACATAATTCAGACTCTCTGTGTATATTCCATCTTTATGTGGCTTATTTTATTTATTTATTTAATCTATGACTGTCTGTACTCTGTCTCTTTAGAGACTTTGTTTTATTTTTAAAACCATTTACTTCCTTTAATAATTGTCTATATTTTTTTCTCTCTCCCAAATCTATGTGCATTTATACAACACTGTGACCCATTTAGAGGTCTTTTCCAATTGGATTTGTCTTTATTGCATGCATATCTCTAATTATTTTCTGACCAGGAGTGCTTTTTTTCTTTTAAATGCTAAGAGGGTGTTCCTAGGACCAACTCTGTGGTCCTACCTGCTTGTTCCACCCAGTGCAACATGGTAGAGGAATGTTCTCTGCCTCCAAGAGCCATTCTCTCTGTCCCAGATCCAGGGTCATAGAGGGTCTATGTCACCATTAAGCAATTTGTAACATGCTGCTCACAGACCCCATTTAAAAGCCTCATAGCCAGACCTCCTAAAAGAGTCAGAACCATTCATGCTGGTGAACCAGCAAGCTGCCATTTCAAAACTGTGCAGTTTTGGGGGTTTTTTGTTTTGTTTTTCTTCTGTAATGCTGAATCAGGAAGACCTCTTTTAAAGGAGCCACTGTGCTCCTACATACTGCTAGCAAACAGAGCCCATCCCCCCTCCAAAAAAATCCAGCTACCAAGAAGCCATGCTGAAGTCTGTTCTTTTATGTTTAGAATTCTTTCCCAAGCTTTCTCAGGTTTTATGTGAATTTAAGTGGCACATAGCATGCCAATCTGTTGGAGGAGGCTGCTCATTCATTCCCAGCTGCTCAGACCTGAAATAATTACACAAAACTGTATTAATTAAAACACTGCTTGGCCAATAACGTCAGTGTATTGCTAGCTAGCTCTTATATCTTAAATTAACCCATTTCTATTATCTTATATTGTACCATGAGGCTCTGGCCTACCAGCAAGTTTCCAACTGAAGGCAAACATCTTTCTCCTCTGGTGGCTACATGGAGTCTCCCTGACTCTGCCTACACTCTCTATATATCTTTTCCAGCCTGGCTATATTCTGTTAAGACATTAGCCGAAAGCAGCTTCTTTATTAACCAATGGCAATAAATCATATTCACAGCATACATCACCTCCCACATCTATATAGGTATTTGGAAACCAAAATAAGAAGTGTTGTTAAAGTGTTATCTACCTGTGTATATTATACATTGTTAAAGTGTTATCTACCTATATATATTAGATGTTGTTAAAGTGTTATCTACCTGTGTATACTATACAATGTTAAAATGTTATCTACTTGTGTATATTATATATGATTTTCCACAAATGAAAAATCTGTTATTCTGTGATGGGAACATGTGAATAATTTCTTAAGATTGGTGGGAAGGTGGCTAGTGGTTTTAAAGAATGAAGGGTCAAAAAGCTTTTGTTCCATGCTGCAAATCATCCCATGTACTCCAGAAAGTATCTATTTCAAATAACATGCACAAAAATATCTAGGTAATTTACTTTCTGTAGTTTGTTGATTTTTAAGTTAAAAGAATATATTTGTGTCATAAAATAAGAGTTAAGTAGAATTAAATCCCCGCTTACAGTGCTGTGCTTAGGCAACTCGAGTCACAGAGCTCACAGCACAAGCGGTTACTGACCAACCCTTGAAAAATCCTTGGGACAAACACTCCCTGTGAAGTCCTGGCAGCTTATATAAACACGCTGTTTGAAATCCCCGCCATAACTGAGTGGGAGCGTTGCCACAGCAGCATTTGTAGCGTGACCCTTTGTCCCAGCATAGGGATGCTGGGAGTGCAATCGGCTTCTTTCAAAGTGGCTGTGTCATGACACCCTGCATCAGGTCAGAGCAGAGCAGCAGGGCAGGCATGTTCGGGGTGGGCCGTGCTGTTTATCAGCCACTAGAAGCTTCCTGGGTTTTTGTGCTTACATCTAACCTTTCGAGTGAGATTTTCAAACAGGATTTGTCGTGACACCATTCCAGTGGTTCCAGTAGCAACTCAGAAACAGCGCCATCTGCTGGTTAACAGGTAAAATGTCAGGTTTCATTTTTAATGGGATTAGTGCCATGGTTTTTGCTGCCACTATGGAAGAAATCACAGGAGGCTTCTATGACCTTGGAGGTACCTCAATTTACTGGTTAATAGGTTTCAGTTTTCTTCTTCATAGTATATCATTATGGAAGTATATGGCATTAATTGATAAGATTAATATGATGATAGGCAAAATTGACTCCATATCTAAGGGTACTAGGAACTTACCTGAGGGACTCCGAGGTGTTGAATTTGACATTCAGAAGTTATCACAAAGTTTTGATATGGTAACAGGGAAAATATACCTCCAGGATGGCAATTTAGATGACATTTGGAAGCATTTCAAGGAGAAGATGTTATCTTTGAAAGGAAACATTAAGACCTTGGAATCGCAGGTGCAGAATGGGGATCAGAAAATTGATACTGTAGGGAAATCATTTGCAGGTCAAGAGATTCAGGCTTTATGAGAGATTATGATTAAGAGATTTGAAATGATTGAGGAAATTAATGGATCTGATGAACAGGGTGAGAAGGCACAAGGGCAGGATACAATGCCATCACCAGCTGTCAGAATTGGTTTACCCAGGGTTTTAGTGACATACCCTGTAATTTATTCTGCCAAAGCATCAATTTCTAAAGGCTCAAAGGGAGTCAAAGAAAGTAGATGGACGCTGATAGGACTGAATGATCTCAAGGAAATTAAGCACACCATTGTTGTTTATGGCTTGCACTCTACATTTGTTAAGGAAATGATAAGGACTTGGGCTTCTAATGTCAGGGTTATACCCCATGATTTCTCCCAGTTATCTTTAGAGGTATTGGAAGATGGACCTTCTTTGATGTTTGGAATTTATTTCAGAGAAGAATCCAATCATATGGAACATCAAGGGAGAGCAAGGGTGTGGAGGTTACGCAGGATCAAATTCTTGGCATAGGAGCATACACTGATCCACAGGTTCAAGCACTTTATGATGAAGAAGTATTGTCCCTATGCCACAAAGCAGCCTTGAATGCCTGGGTTAGAATACCAGAACCAGGGAAAATGATAGAGTCATATACCAGGGTTAGGCAGGGACAGTGGGAACCCTATACTTACTTTTTGCAAAGATTGATTAAGGCTCTGAACATAGGAGTAACAGGCCCAGAAGCTGGACGACTAATTCTTGAATCGATGGCCTTTGAAAATGCAAACTTAGAATGCAAAAAGATAATTGGGCCTTTAAGGTGTAGATCAGCACCTATGGATGAATGGATCCAGCATACCATAAATTTTCCGAACTTTAATTACAATGACAAATCTTGGGTAGGAGAAGCGATTTCCAAAGCAATGAGGGTACACCAACCTGCCAAATGTTTTAATTGTGGTAAATTAGGACACCTGAAAGGGGATTGCAGGCAATGGAATTCTAGGAATAACACTTCATCTGGGAATGGCAGGAATAGGAAACCTCAGCCTTCAAGGAGGTGTGATAAAGGATGACATTGGCCCAATGAATGCAGATCAACAACAGACAGACAAGGCAACCCGATACTATCGGGAAACTCCTTGAGGGGCCTTTCACAGACCCCCAAGCCAAAAGTGGCCTAGTCGTTCCCAGTAACAGTGGAGGACATGTCACACCAGGAAAATTAAAAACTCTAGAACCTTCTGTGCAAGATCATAAGGTTCTAAATAATGGCTCAAATTTGGAGGATAAGTCAGAAATTCAAATAGGAAATAAGAAGCATAAATTTTGGCAAACTTCTAAAAATGATCAGAGACCAAAGCTGAGTGTATATAAATAGAATTGTGATTGTTGCCTTGATAGACACAGGAGAGGATGTGAGTATCATCACTCCAGAATCTTGGCATCCAAATTGGCCTCTTCAAGAGGCAGATGTTCAATTAATAGGAATTGAAAACATATCTCAAGTTAAACAAAGCACAAGATGGGTTAACAGTATTGGGCCAGAAGGTCAAAGAGGAAAGCTAAGGCCATATGTAGCTGATATTGCAATAAATTTATGGGGCTGTGACATGCTACAGCAATGGTATACCCAGATTAACATTCTTGCAGTCCCAGGAATTCATAATTCTGGGAAGGATGTAATAAGGTACTATGCACAAAGGTCACTAGCCATTCAGGCTGTACAAGAACATAAAGCAACTAACAAACCTTTAGAGGTACCAACAGACCTACCTTTAAAATGGCTAACTGAGAAGCCTATATGGGTTAAGCAATGGCCTTTAGCTGAAGATAAATTGCGGACTTTAGAACAATTGGTACAGGAGCAATTAGATGCTTGACATATTGAGGAGTCAATTAGCCCTTGGAATTCTCCTGTATTTGTTGTAAAAAAAGAAATCTGGTAAAAGGAGAATGGTGACAGATCTAAGGGCTGTCCACAAGGTAATTCAACCTATGGGCCCTCTGCAGTCTGGAATTCCTCTGCCTTCTCTGTTACCCAAAGGATGGCCTCTTATAGTTATTGATTTAAAGGATTGCTTCTTAACTATACCTTTACAAGAAAAAGATAGAGAAAAATTTGCCTTCACAGTGTCTACTTATAATAACTCTCAGCCTACTAGGAGATACCAGTGGACTATCCTCCCACAGGGAATGCTCAATATCCCCAGCCTGTGTCAATACTTTATAAGTCAGCCATTACAAATAATATGTAAGCAATTCCCTAAGTCTATAATTTACCATTACATAAATGACATTTTGCTGTCTGATTCAAACATAGATACTTTATAAAGAATGTTTGAGGAAATAAAGTGTTGCCTAAATGGGGATTACAAATTGCTCCTGAAAAGATTCAAAGAGGAGAGTCTGTTAATTACTTAGGTTACAGAATAGGTTTACAGAAAATTAGGACACAAAAGGCACAAATTAGGAGAGAACTATTATGGACTCGTAATGATTTTCAAAGATTGTTAGGAGACATTTCCAGTCTATGACCGGTTGTTGGGATAACACCTGATCTAATAATTCACTTAAACAAAACCTTAGATGGTGATAAAGATTTGAATAGTCCCAGAGAATTAACAGCTGAAGCAGAAAAGGAACTGACAATGGTTGAGGAAAAAATACAGGAGGCACATATGGATAAGGTGAATCCAAATCTTAGTTGTATTTTAGTCATATTGCCTTCCAGAATTTCTCCTATGGGAATTTTAATGCAGAGGGAAGAAATTATTTTAGAATGGATCTTTTTACCACACAAACCAAGTAAAAAATTAAAAACTTATGTAGAAAAGGTCTCTGAATTAATTATAAAAGGTAAACTGAGACTTCGTCAACTAGCAGGTATAGACCCAGCAGAGATTAGAGTGCCTTTTACTACTGATGAAATAAAAAGGTTATGGGAAGACAATGAACCATGGCAAAGAGCTTCTGCTAATTTTCTGGGAGAAATTAATAGCAACTATCCCAAAAGCGATAGTCTTAACCTTCTAAAGAGAATTTCTTGGATTCTTCCTCGAATTATACATGATACTCCAATAACTGGAGCCCATGCATTTTATACTAATGCTAATAAATCAGGGAAGGCAGGTTACAAAGCAGACAAATTGAGTAAAGTGGAACAAAGCCCTTATACTTCTGTCCAGAAGGCAGACTTATATGCCATTCTTATGGTGCTAAGGGATTTTAAAGAGCCTCTTAATATAGTTACTGTTTCACAATATGCAGAAAGAGTTTTCCTGCATATTGAAACCCCTGAATTTATATCAGATGATACAGAATTGACTTCATTGTTTACACAGGTACAAGACATAATCAGGAATAGGTTTTGTCCAATGTACATAACACATCTAATCCCAAACAGGTCTGCTAGGTCCTCTAGCACAAGGTAATGCAGAAATTGATCAATTATTGATTGGAAGCATGTTGCAGGCCTCAGAATTTCATAAAAAACTATTTGCTATCATGTCAATAACAAAGGTTTAAAGAAAGTTTTCCATTACATGGCAATAAGCTAAAGAGATTATAAAGAGATGTCCTACTTGCTCGTTATATAACCAATCACTGCTACCTGCAGGGACTAACCCAAGGGGTACTCAAAGGAATGAAATCTGGCAGATGGATGTGTTCCACTTTGCAGAATTTGGAAAACTAAAATATGTACATCGTACCATTGACACTTATTTAGGCTTTCAGTGGGCAACTGCTTTAAGCTCAGAAAAAGCTGACTCAGTAATCTCACATTTATTAGAAGTTATGGCTATCATGGGTATACCTGCACAAATAAAGACAGATAACAGTCCAGCTCATGTCTCTAGGAAAATGAAATGGTTTTCTGCGTATTATAATATTAAGCATGTTACAGGTATACCATACAATCCTACAGGTCAAGCAGTCACAGAAAGATCAAATCGAACTATAAAGGATATATTAAGCAAACAAAAAGGGGTGGAAAATGTCCCCAGAAATAGATTACATAATGCCTTATTAACCTTGAATTTTCTTAACACCAATGAGAAATAACAGAAACAACAGCAGCAGAAAGACATTGGATAGTGAAAAAATCTGCTGAACTAAATCAACCGGTTTATCTCAAGGTCGTGCTGACCTCGCAATGGAAGCCAGGAGATGTGCTGCTTTGGGGAAGGGTTTTTGCTCTTCTTTCCACAGGAGAAGAAAAACTGTGGATACCATCAAAATTAATGAAGGTTCGGTTTGAAGAGGAGAAACCTCTTAGAAAGGAGACATGACAGCTCATCCACAATGATGATACTCATACAGGTGGTACGAAAAACATAGAATGGTGGCAGGGTTCTGTCTTTGCAGGAAAACACTTATCTTCAAAAAATTCAAGAGAGCCTGGATATTTGAATACTGACAGATGGAAAAATAACTACCCAATAGAGATTATCAAGAAAACCAAATAGGTTTTGTAAGTATAAAAATCAAAGATATATTTATGCTTCTAAGTTTATAGATCTGGTTTTGGAGTTGGACTCTGGCTCAGTCCCTCTCTAATTCCAAGCCTGTTGTTAAGAGAAAAACCCAGAGTTTCTGGAGTTTCTGTCTCATGTCAAGAGCCATAATATGAGACAGAAAGAAAAATGAATTTAGAAAACATTTTTGCTTTTCTTCATATGTTTTTGTCTTTATCATGCCTTTCATTGAATATATACAACTGTATATGTCTATATAAATAATGTTTAAGTTTTCCACAATGAACAATGAATTTTTCTTGCAGTTATCTTTGAAGTTTCCAGGAAGAAGATGGGGCCCCATAACAACAACAACTCCACCTGGTTCATATGATGTCATAATACTGATAGTGCTACTACAAGACCTGTTTCAAGTACCAGCTGCACAAGATGGTTCCAACTTGGTTAGCTGAAATGGTGTACCTCCTTTACAACATTCTGACCAGACCTCCACAAAATACTGAGACTATTTGCAATGTTACCAGACATTGATCTTGAAATTTAGCCATCATGTTACTTTCCCAGGATCCCCTAGAAAGAACGTTGTCCCCATGACAGCTGGAAGTAATTCTAGAGGATGATGTCCCCTCTCCCAGCACAGTTTGTCCTCAGACTTAGGGACATCATTTAGGGGCTGATTATAGTTGGTATATGGTTGAAGTTTGGGGGAGGAATTTTATGAACTCAGGGATCATTTTGAAAAAAAAGGGGGGGTGAATATCGGATGATGGGATAATAGATTGGTATTCGTGAATTACTGTTTATAGACAATTACATTGGATACAAAGTTAAATTATATTGAATATTGTATGCATGCATGCTTCTACCAATGTTTAAAATATTAAGATACTTATATATTGTTTATGTATTGATATATATATTTAACATATTGCAGTGTATATTCATACATTGTTTACATTTGGAGGTCATTGTCCTCATTTATTGCAAGCTGTTTATTGTCTTTATCTTTAAGTTAGATAGATATTAAGAATTATAGATTAATAGTCATCTATGTTTGTCATATTTATAGGTAGACTAATTAGGTTTTTTAGATACATAGAGATTATATTCTGTATAAATAGATAGTCTTCAACCTCTTCAAAGAGCTATAGAAAATGGCATTTAATCTAACTTAGAGTTCTGTAGTAGTGAAACACAATCGCTCCTGGCAACATTGATCTATTCCCAAGAGATTGTTGAACACCAAAGACACTCCACTTGGAGCTTGTCTTCTTCTTGGCAAAACCGGCCTCTGGGCAAGGAACCGCCCATACCTCAACTACTGACAAAATACATAGTATCCGGAAATGGGTAGGCAGAACCATCATATCTTGCCAAGACAGGGTAAGACGGTTTTGGAAAATTTCTTACCTTTAAAAATAATCTGTCAGTTATTCTAGGCCTTAGCCAAAGTTGGTTGCTTCAATGCTGCAAATGTGGTTTGGGTGATTGCCCAGGTAGCCAGTTGTCTCTGTGATTTATTGCATGTTTTGGAAGTTGTTTGATTGCACTTCCTAATTACTCAGGTAACATTATTTCCCTTCTCAGATCTTCGATGGGGTTGAAGACTAGATAAATGTAGTTACTTTCCTCTCATGACTTAGCCAAGTTATTTATTATACAAGACTCAAGCTAGTTAGAATAGGATATTTGTTCTTATTGTATATAATCCTGTAGTAGGTTTAGAACTCTCTTACTTAAACAAAAGGGGGAGGTGCTGTGGGAGCTCCTTCCACTCCTTCAGCCAATAGCCTTTGAGATACCAGCCCACTGGGGTGTGGTCTATTTCTCTTTAAAAAGCGGCAGCCCTCCTCTCGCTCTCTCTTGCTTCAGACTCCTTTCCTGGTAGGGGGCTGTTGTCTAGGATGGTGTTCTGTAAGTTTTTCCCCTCAAATAAATAACCCTTTTAATAATAATTCCAAACTGGTGTGGGATTGATTCGCACTTTACCTTGGGACTGTTAACTCCAGTCTCTGCTGTGGGTAAAGAAAAGTTCCTAGGAACAAAACCTTAGCTCTTTCTAGACCCTGTACCCAGCCCTAGTCTGGAGCTTGTCAATCTGCCCCTGGGCAAGGATACAAACCAGATTCCCTTTGTCTTTTCATCAGGGCCTCTGAGAAAGCCTTGGAAATCCAGACCAAATTCCAGTATGTAGGTGGGATTTGGGCATGAAACCATATCCATAGCCTTAGAAACATTGAAAATTATTAGCTGCTGGGAAATGGAGAAACAGTTTTCTCTATAAGTGTCTGGTAAGTTGACAATGCTTGAGGAAAAAATGATATATCTAAGAATGTTTGGGCAACAAAAATTGCCTTTGTGTTGTTTGTTTGTTTTAACATACTAAATTGAGTTGGCTATTAAGAGGATGGATCTGGAAAGAGTTGGGGTGAGAATTGAATGTGATCGAAGCACACACAAATGCTCAAAGAATTAACATTTTAATTAAAAAGGTTTTCAATAGCTATCAGAAGGGACTAGGAGGTGGCTCAGTCTGTATGGTACCTGCTGCATCTGGGCATGTTCATGGTGTCTGCAGTTCTCACACTAGAGGATAGCCTCAGAATTTGCTGACTATCCAGTCTAGCTAATCAGTGACCTCTGGTTTCAGTAAGAGAGTCTGTCTCAAAATATAAGGTAGGGAGTGATACAGGAAAATTCCTACTATGAGCCTCTAGCCTCTATGGTATTCACATATGTATGCTACCATACATACACACACACATGTACACCACATACACACATAAATTTCAGGGTTAAATTTTTAGCTAATTTTTAAATTTATTTTTCATTTTCTTTATCTAATTGAATAATGAGTTATATTTTTGTCAGTCTTATTTGAATATTTTCTGGAAATAAACTTGACAGTTTCTCCAAAGTCTCCCCATTTTCTTCACTTTAGAAATCTTTTTACTAACACATCTGAAAACAAATCTAACAACAAAGGTCACTGAACAGCAAGCTCTGTGCTTTCTAGAACACACAACACATAATTTTCATTAAAAATTTATTAATTCAGCACCAAGTGAACACAATATGTTTGATGATGAAATGTTGGTATTTTGTTATAATATATAATTTAATAATATATCTGTGATTGTATTTAATTAAAAATATTGACTATGTTAATATGTAAAGGTTAGACAGGTTGAAGAGTTATTCATCAAATGTGCTTGCTATCTTGGACGGTTAATATTAGCAGAATTTGAACACTGGTGCTAAATGTGGTATGACCAAAGAGATGCAAGATGAGGCCAGACATGTGAGTGTAGTCTGTAGAAATTATCTTTCCTACCTAATTATAATACTTCAGACCTTTTAAGAAAAAGTATAAAATTAACAGAGGATATCAAATATAACCCACAAGCAAGATGCATTACTTAAAATAATCAAAAATAACATGTTGGGAACTAAGTAAGTTAAAAATATAATATATGGCTTTGATTTCAAGAATTAAGAATATAGTAAATAATGTCAGAATATCACAATGAAGTATCGTTAAATAAATTTCTGAAAACTCATGTAAATCTCTAGTAACACACAGAGAAAGAAAACTGGAAATCTGAAATAGTGACAATTTGACTAGATGGGTTTCTGTCAGATTTCTGAATTTGCATATTAATCTATTTTATAGCCAAATAATTAGTTAGGTATCATTGCTAGAACTATCAGTCCACTGGCTCAACATCTAACTTATCACCCCAAAACCTTCACAAACTTCAATCTTCCCACTGTTCAAATGAATAGAAAATAGTCATGCTAGAAAAAAATGGCCCCTCACAGTGAAGGGTTCATAGAAGCCAAGCATTCAAGAAATATTGTTACAAAGCCACCTGGAATAGCACCACTTGAATTTTCCACAATCATTTTCCAAAGATAGTTGTGTCTAATAACACACAATCTGTGTTTGGGAAAAAGACTTCTGTTTTCTTCCTCATCCAACTAATCTAAGACACAGGCCTAGAGGGCTTGTTCTTCTAGTGGCAGTTAAGATAGCCCTGCTAGTGGATCTATTCACAAGGCTCAAGGCCAGACCAGGACATATTTAACCAAAGAGTAGGCCTTTCAGCTTTTCTTTCTTTGTTTAAACTGACCAATCCTAAATTAGAAGGGGATCCCATTGCAGCTCATGAAAGACCTTAAAACTCTTGTCCTTCCTGTGTCCACCCCCAACCCACACTGACTTACAGTAGCTCTCTCTGTGCACTTGCTGTGTGTGTTCCTCACCCCTAATGAAAACCCAACTTCACCAGTCAGTGCTGTCTATTTAGTTGGCCATTCCCCCTGCTACATCATACACTCCAGATTCTTCCTGCCCTCTGATCCTTTAACTGGCAGAGAAAATGAAATTGATCCTGAGATGATAACACTGGTTTGAAATTTTCTTCAAGCCATAGTATCCTTCGTTCTGCCTTGGGATATATAGACAATACAATTTCAAGGTCCTCTGAAACCATTTCTCCGCTCACTTATGTCAGGTGTGCCTTCATCCCATGAGTCTTAAAAAGAAAATCAAAGAGTATGGAGAAAAACAGACTGGCTGTATGCCACTACCTAAAAATAAATATTTATTAACAAATAAAATTTATACTATTCAAAATTCTTTAAAAAGAATATGTCAAGTCAGCAAATACTCACAGTGCTTTCTCTAATTTTTCTTTATCATATTATCCCTTAGTAAGATCCTTTCCATCATTTTGCTGTATGCAGACCACGTGGCAAGTCTGAGTACTCCAAGATAAGGCAATTGTGAAGATAGCCCATATAAAATCTGTGGCATAATTAATGAGACATATACACATACTTAACTATATTTCAAAGAAGAATGTAAGTGCCAAACCCCACTGTGCATGCTTTGAGGAGAATGACAGTGGTGTAAAAGAAGCAGCAGCTACAGGTCTAAGTCCTCAAGGACACTGTAGTCCTGCTGAGGATGTAGAATGACTTATGGGAACACACAAATAAAAAGAAATTGTAGGACAACACAAGCTACATAGTCTTGTGCTTTCTTTTTCCCATTCCAGCCCTATCCCGTTCCTCGTCCTCCATATCCCTTTTGGAGGGACTCTGAAGCTAGAACACATATCTCTCTTATTCCACATGAGTATACATCAGCTTCCTTAAACTCAGTAAGTGAAGAGTAATATTCTCCCAGTCCCATCAAAACCAAGGAGTGGATTCTTAACAACTTTAAGGGCCAATTTCATTTCTCTCTCACACCCTCCACCCATGTGAACTGAAATACTATTTTAGTTCCTGGGGAGACACACACACACAAACCAACTTTGTTCACCATGAATAGGGACTCAGTATAGACCAAAGTAACAAGTATAGCAAAACCCAGCTTGGTGAACCAATGAGCCTTTATTGGAGTGATTAACAGGAATATAGATAGAGAGTGGAAGAAATCCTGAGTGACAGTGTATTGCTGACATGAACACAACCATGTCAAGGATGCTAATGTCTCATACTCATGGGAATGGCAAGGACTTCCCCTCATTGAATTGCATCCATTGATGATTAGCACTTGACCTTTAGCTAAAACAAGACTTGCAAAAAATAGGACTGCAGCTTACTCTTCCAGGATGATTTCATGGTCATGCCTCTTGATATTTTTCCCTCCAGAAACCTGCTACCAAGATTAGTTAGTCTACCTCCTCTCTCATGCTGTAAATAATAAGCATGATGGTGGTCACTCTCTAAGATCAAGGCCCACCCAATTGTAGCTTTGTGTCACATGTGACTATCTTTCTTAATCTCCCCCTCATTCCTGATCAGGTACTCTGGGACACAGCTGAGAATGACTCAGAAGCATCTTCATCACTGAAAAACCCACCCCTAACATGGTTCACTACTTCCAAATCTACCCGGCAGGTAGGTTGGGAGTCTGATAATCTCTCTGCAGCTCATCTGGCCAAAGGAAAAATTTAGTCCTTTTTCAAAACTGGGGAAGAGCCTTAGAGCATCTTCCAATTTTCTCTTTCCCAGACATAGTAGCATTTATTTCTCTGCTGGGGCTCATAAGTCTCCATTCCCTTCCAGGAGAGGTGCAGTAAGAGGTTGTTTTTTGTTCCCAGCTGCTCAGCTCCAAAATAATCACACAGAAACTATATTAATTAAATCACTGATTAGCTTATTAGCTCTAACTTCTTATTGGCTAGCTTTTACATCTTAATTTAACCCATTTCCATTATTTTATATTTTACCATGAGGCTCATGGCCTACCAGCAAGTTTCCAACATGTCTGTCTCCAGTGGTGGCTCCATGGCTTCTTCTGATTCTGCCTCCTTTCTACCAGCATTCAGTTTAGTTTTCCCTGCCTAGCTCTGATCTACCCTATCACAGACCCAAAATAGCCTCTTTGTTAGCCAATAGTATTCACAGCATACAGACGGGAATCCTATATCACCCCCCCCTTTATGCTTAAATAAAAAGAAAGGTTTTAGCTTTAACATAGTAAAATTACATAAAACAGTTATCAAGCAAGAATTACAGTTACAATATTTATATCTATTTTATCTTTAATCATAATTAAGGAAAGCTATATTATTACTATCTACATTTCAACTCCATCAAAGACTCCAGAAAGATATAGTATTATTTAAGTAAACAGGAAGTACATTGTAAGCAACTTCCAAAACTCTAGAAATGACAGAGATATCTCGCTGCCTGAACTGTCACCCAAAGTTCTTCTGTACCATTGGGACATCCATCTTCAGCATACAGGCCCATAGTATCCATGAAGCAGGAAATTTCAGAGACAGTTCCACCTATATTGGCAGTTTGTCAGTCACTTTCTTCTGTGTCCTGCAGAATGTCTGGTAGACTCTTTCATGAAGCAGGAACCCCGAAGGACCATCTCATCTTTAGGCAAGTTCAGCAGTCATCACTCTGTGTGTCCTGCCTGTCCAGTTCATACAGCATCAAGCAGTCCAAGCAAGAGCAGTTTCTTGCCCAAATGACTAACCAACTCCATAAGGAGACTCTTCGATGCCAATCTTTCTTTTGAAGTAGATTGGTGCTGCCAAGAGCAGATTGTCATGATAAGTCCTAAATTTTTCAAACATTTTAAATGCCATATTCTGTAGTCTTTGAAAGGTTTGAAGAGTACCTATCTATCGGGAATACATCTCTGTACATCTACAAAATCTAACATAACTACAAGCTTGACTATTATAGATAGCTATCTATTAACCTATATTTCCCAATTATACATTTTCAAGTGAGCTGCACAAACACAATAACTTAATGAAGAGCAGAAATATACATATACGCAGCATAACAAAATTGACCTTAAATTTGTATCAATAAACATAAATCCATACCAATGCAAGTATCTATGATATATCCCCCTTTAAATGTAAACAAACATTCATAAACAATATTTGGGAATATGGGCATAGTTCTCTAGGCTACTTCCTGCTGACTGGGGCACTGTTAAGCAGGTCTTTCATGGTGTATGTATCCTGTGTGCTAGGTTCATTTCAATCAGGAGTTGGGTGAAGTAATTTTTTGAGGGGTCTTCAAGGCTACCTTTCAGGGGCTCTTAGTCCATCACACCATATTAGTCTGGAATTAATGCACAGGTTCTCATCTTCTGTAAAAACAAAAGCAGAACCTCTTTGCCAAAGCAACATATCCTTAGGCTCAAATTCTGAAGTCAAGATACCTTTACATTGGTTTAACTTCGCAGTCCATACAATAAAATGTTTCTCATTATGTAGCTCTTTAATAATCAAAAAATTCAAAGAAACACAATAACATACTTAAGCCAGACTCTATGTGAATTTTCCATTTTTTATGTGGCTTATTTTTCTTTACTTTTTTAAATCTATAACTGTCTTACTCTGTCTCTTTAAAGACTTTGTTTTATTTTTAAAAACCATTTACTTCCTTTTATAACTGTCTATACTTTTTTCTTTTATCTCCCAAGCCTACATACATTTTTTGAACACAATGTGTCTCGTTTAGAGGTCTTTTATGTCTGAATCTGTCCTATTGTGTATCTGAAATTCTTTTCTGTCCAAGAGTACTTTTTAAAATGCTAAGTAGCATGGTCTCAGTGGCCCTGGGTGCTGGTTCCACCTCTCCCAAGCTTTAAATATGGTGGAGGCAATTCACCGCAGGTTCTAGGACCACTGGGTGGAGGCCATCCTCACCACTTCAACTCTGGCTAGCACTGTGCAGCATATAAACCCTTTTTATCTGAGTAAAAGCTAAATCTGCCATGCAGCACATTATGCAGCCTGAACATATCTCTGTGTATGGCAGTGGTAATCTGCCATGCTTTCCCTGCCTGTGTACTCCTAGCAGACTTGATCCCATGGTCTGCACAGGAGGGGAGTTCTGAGCCTAGTCATGGTTTCAGCTACATTCCTCCTGACCCTGAGTGGGCACATAAGCATACGGACCTGAAGTGGGTGGTGGGCATCAACCCCCCAAAAAGAACCAGAGTTCATACTGTCAGCACAGTCCAGGAAGCTGCCATTTCAAACCAGCTCATTTTTTTGTTGCTGTTGTTGTTGTTGTTTTTCTGCTACCACTGAATCAGGAAGACCTCTCTTAAGGGAGCTACAACATGCTGCCAGCAAGCAGAGTCCATCTGGAAATAAAGAATGAGCTAAACTTTGTTTTTTAGTGTCTAGAATTCCTTTCCAAGCTTTCTTAGGTTTTATGTGGATTTAGTCAACCATTTTGGCGTGCCAATTTGTAATAGGAAGCCACTTGTTCATTCCCGGCTGCTCAGCCCCAAAATAAAAACACAGAGACTGTATTAATTAAATCACTGCTTGGCCTATTAGCTCTAACTTCTTATTGGTTAACTTTTACATCTTAATTTAACCCATTTCCATTATTTTAATTTTTTATTTATTATGTATACAATATTCTGTCTGTATGTATGCCTGCAGGCCAGAAGAGGGCACCAGACCCCATTACAGATGGTTGTGAGCCACCATGTGGTTTCTGGGAATTGAACTCAGGACCTTTGAAAGAGCAGGCAATGCTCTTAACTTCTGAGCTATCTCTCCAGCCCCATTATTTTAAATTTTACCACAAGGCAAGGTTCTAGAGTGTCTGTCTCCAGTGGTGGCTCCATGGCTTCTCTCGACTCCACCTCCTTCCTCCTTTCTCCCAGCATTCAGTTCAGTTTTCCCCACCTAGCTCAGCTCTACCCTATCACAGGCCCAAAACAGCTTCTTTATTAACCAATGGTATTCACAGCATACAGAGGGGAATCCCACATCAGAGAGAGCTTCATTTGGGACGAAGTTGCTATAAACAGAAACTGTACTTTTATTTCCCAGATGCCCTGACCCAAATAATCACATAGAAACTATATTAATTACAACACTGTTTGGCCAGTGGCTCAGGTGTATTTCTAGCTACATCTTACATCTTAAATTAACCCATTTCTATTAGTCTTGTATTGCCACGTGGTCATGGTGTTACCTCATTTTCTACATGTCTTGTTTCCTCAGCAATTGGCTGGTGTCTCCTTGACTCTGCCTCCTCTCTATATATATCTATGTTCGGATTTCCTGCCTGGCTTTACTCTAATAAGCCATTGGCCAAAACAACTTTATTCATAAATAATAAAAGCAACATACATACAGAAGGACATCACATATCATCTCCCCTTTTCTGTCTAATGAAAAAGGAAGATTTTTTAACTTTAACATAGTAAAATTATATATGCAAAACAGTTATTAAGGAAGAATTATATTTATAATATTTAGTTCATTTACATTTGGCAAATTAAGAAAAATACTCCATCATCTATCCATCTTTGTGAGTCTAAAGTTTTATATCTAATTTATATTTTATCTTAACTAAGAAAAACTATAATTATAACTATCTAGTCTTTAACTCCATCAAAAACCCCAGAAGGATATATTATTACCTAAATAAATAAGTGCATTATAAGCAACTTCCAAAATTCTAGCAATGACAGAGACATCTCACTGCCTAAACAGCCACCCAAAGTTCTTCTGTAATGTTGGGTCATCCATTTTCAGCCTATAGTCCCATAATGGCAGACTTTTCAGTGAAGCAGGAAATTCAAAGATCTGTCCTACCTTGTATTGGCAAAGTTTGTTAGTTGCTCTTTTCTGTGACCTACAGAATATATGGTAGTTTCTTCTGTGAATCAGGAACAGTGAAAGACTGTCTCACTTTCTTTTGGCAAGTTTACCAGTCATTTTTCTGTGGGTCCTACATGTCCAGTTTATACAGTATACCATCAAGCAGTCCACCAAACAGTCCAGAAACATCGAACAGCCCAGGAAAGAGCTGTTTCTTGCCCAAATGGCCTCGTCACATTGAAGGCAAATTCCATAAGGTGTTTCTTCAATGCCCATCAACCTCTCTGTAGTAATTGGTGCTGTCAAAAGCAGACTTGTCTCACTGTAGAGAAAAGTCAATCCACAGGTTCTCATCTTCTGTGAAAACAAAAGAACTCTTTTCCCAAGCACTATGTTCTTAGACTCAAGTTCTGAAGTCTAGATACCTTTATAATATACATGCTGGTTTAGCTTAGCAGCCCATACAATGAAATGTGTCTCTGTACTTAGCTCATTCACAGTCAAAAAATTAAAAGAAAACACAATAATATACAGAATCCAGACCCTGTGAATTTTCCATTTTTACGTGGCTTATTTTTCTTTATTCCTTTTTGTCTATGACTATCTGTACTCTGCCTCTTTAAAGACTTTACCCTTTTTTTAAAGCATTAACTTTATTTTATGACTCTATATACTCTTTTCCTTCTCTCTCCCAAGCCTACGTACATTTATCCAACACCGTGACCCACTTAGAGGTCTTTTATGTTTGAATCTGTCCTATTGTGAATTTGTAATTCTTTACTGTCCAGGAGTACTTCTTAAAATTCTAAGAGCTTCTTAAATACTTAAGCTGTATCATTGCTCAGGGAATATGTGAGTGTCTGCTTGCCCTGCTCAGTCCAGCATGGCAGAGCTGCTTGTGCCTCTGAGCTGCACACACTGCCACAGTTACAGGCACACAGCCAATCCAAGTTGCCATCAAGCAAGTCACATGCAGTATGATGCTCAAAAACCCCATCCAAATGCTTGTCTCCCAAAAGAGCCAGAGATCACACTGGCAGCATAGCCCAGAAAGCCGGCATTTTAAAACTGCCGCTTTTTTCCTACTGTGGCTGCTGAGTCAAGAAATCTCTCTGTGGCACACTGCCAGCAAACAGCAAAAAGCTGTGTTAAATTCTGTATATATTTTTTAGAATTCCTTTTTCAAGCCCTCTCAAGTTTTATGTGGATTTAGTTGAACACGTTGGAGTGCCAATTGTTGTAGGGTGAAGGCTGCTTGTGTGTCCCACTTAGCTAGCTTAGCCCCAAAATAACCACACAGAAACTATGTTAACTAAAACACTACTTGGACATTAGCTCCAACTTCTTATTGGCTAACTCTTATGTATTAGTTTAACCCATCTCCATTAATCTGTGGCTTACCAGAGAATCTAACCAGCATCCATCTCAGGCGAAGGATCCATGGCTTCTCTCAGACTCTGCTTTTTCCTCCCAGCATTCAGTTCTGTTTTTCCCTCCTACCTAAGTTTTGCCCTATCAAAAGGCCAAGGCAGTTTCTTTATTCATTAATCAATTAAAGCAACACATGAACAGAAGAACCTCCTACACAATTTTAAAAGTCATATTCTGTACGTCTTTGAAAGGTTCAAAGAATACCTATCCATGTGAAATATATTACTTAACATGACTACAGTTTGATTATTATAGATGACTATCTACTATTCCATAATTTTAAATTATATATTACATTTTTAAATGAAATATATAAACATAATACTTTAAACAAGAGTAGAAACATACATATAACAAAATTGACCTTAAATTTGTATCAATAAAACAAATCCCATACAAATGAAAAACATTCATTTCTATATCATATACCCTTTTGTTCTTTAGAAAGAGAGTGACTGTGACTACTAACCATTTATAATCAAGCCCTTTTAAATGAAAATAAACATTTATAAACAATCATTTTGGAAATATAGGCATAGTTTTCTTCAAAATACTTCCGATATTTGTTGGACAAATATTTAAGGTACATGGAGACCTTTCAGAGGATCTTGTTTCATAAACCCACATTATTCTGGATAGAATCCACAGGTTCTCATCTTCTGTGGAAACAAAAACAGAACCTCTTTTCCAAAGTAACATATTCTTATACTCAAATTTTGAAGTCAAAATACCTTTAAAACATATATGTAGGTTTAGCTAAGCAGCCCATACAATGAAATGTCTTTCTCTCTGTAGTTAGCTCATTCACAGTCAAAAAATTTCAAAGAAAACACAATAATATATATAATACAGACTCTGCATGTTTTCCATCCTTATGGAGCTTTTTAAAACATTATTTCTTTTATTTTTATTTTTTTAATTTTGGTTTTTAAAGACAGGGTTTCTATGTGTATCTTTGACTATTCTGGATCTCACTTTGTAGGACAGGCTGCCTTTGAATTCACAGAGATCTGCCAGCTTCTGCCTCTCAAGTTCTGGGATTAAAGGCATGTGCCACCATGCCCAGCTACTCTGGTTTTTTAAGGACTTTCTCTATCCTTTCTCTTTTCTCTCCAAAGTCCAGATATATTTATAAGCATACTGTATACCATTTAGAGGGTTTTTTCAACTGAATCTGTCTTTATTGTGTATTTCTATTTTTTTTATCAGCACATGAGTCTTTAATTTGCTAAGCAATATGACTAGGATTAAGCTGCAGCCCTGGTAGCTGTATCCACCCCACTCCTTGGCTTCCTGAGAGATTAAGCTTCATGCCAGAGGTACTGGCAGAAGCCACATTTTTACCACTACTTTGTGGAGTTTCTAGGTCCATGCTGCCACCAAGAAACACGCTGGCAGTTGTTTATAAATACAATTTAAGTGGTTGGTCATAGGATATCTTAAAAGAGCTGCACATTTTTGTTGTTGTTGTTGCTAATGCTGTCAGAAAAACTCTCTTAGAGGTGTCATGCCTCTGCTTGCCACCAGCAAACAGAGCCCACCCTCGACAACATTGCTACCAAGAAGATCTCCCTGCTTGACTCTCTTCTTTTTTCTATCTAGAATTATTTTTTTAAACTTTCTTAGGATTTAATGTGGAAATTCTTGGCAAACATTTGGGTGCCATTTGAAGATGAAAATTTCTGTCTTACCTGGTCCCACAGTTTTGTTCAGTCCAAAGAAACATACAGAGGTTTACCTTAATTATAAACTTTTGACCTCTTTGCTTAGGCTTATTATTAACTAGCTCTTACAACTTAAAATAACCCATAATTCTTATCTATGTTTAGCCACATGACTTGGTATCTTTTTTTCAGTGCAGCATTTTCATCTTGCTTTCTCTGTGACTGGAAAGAGCTTTTCCTCTTCCCAGAATTCTAGTCACCCTGCCTATCCTTCCTGCCTGGCTACTGGCCAATCAGTGGATTAAACCAATATGAGTGACAAATCATTACAGGATACAAGAGCATTATCCTGCAGCAAGTTGCTGTACCCTAGGAATCTTAGGGTTTAGTGACTGGTACTTAGAAGAGCTTACATTCAAGGATAAAGTTCACACAAGGTGACCTGTTCCCAACTAATAAGAAAGGTGGTGGTAAAGTGAATAGATTAGAGAACTAAAAAAAAAAAAAAAAAAGAGGGACCCCTTAACGTGAACTTTAAAAGAAAAACACAAAGATACTTGACTCTATGATGTGCGATTTCCGTCTGTATGCTGTGATTAAAGGAACTGCTTTGGGCCTATAGCAGAGCTATAGGGGAATGGAGCTAGGTAGAGAAAACTAAGTTGAATGCTGGGAGAAAGGAGGTGGAGTCTGGAGAAGCCATGTTGCCCTGAGGAGTCAGATGCCACAGGAACTTTAGCTGGTAAGCCACAGCCACGTGGCAATACACAGACTAATAGAAATGGGTTAAATTAATATATAAGAGTTAGCCAATAAGAAGCTAGAGCTAATGGGCCAAGCAGTGATTTAAATAATATGGTTTTTGTGTGATTATTTCGGGAGTCTCAGCAGCCAGGAACCAACAAGCAGCCTCCTTCCTACAACTCTGGAGAACCTGTTTACATTCCTCTTTGTTTCTAGTAGTCTTATATTAAATCGATGTGTATTGACTGCATAAAATTGCTTGCTTTTCTCAGAAAATTAACAAACATAGCCAGGCTATTGACCAATTTCTACCACATTTCTGAAAACCCAAGCTTTACTTTGCTAGTCATGACTTGTCACCAATTTCTTCTAACAATTTGATTATTCATGGTAGTATATTAAAGTTTGGACCTGACTTTCCCCCTACTCTAAATACCAGCACTAATCTAAGGAACTACAGCAGCCATGTTGGAAGCAACACAATAATCTGACTGCTTGTGTGTCCATTCACCTTCACTTCCACACCATAGCCACATCTGGACCTTGGTCCATCCATGCTGAGCTGAGCTGTGTCTGCCAGGACTAGACTCTTGACAATCCATCGACACTTTTCAGTTCATGTATCACTTGACCTTGTTACTGTGTTTAACATCATTACAACCCTAATTCCAGGATGTACTTTGATTCCAGGACCCACCCAGTCTACTCTGGATGCTTTTTTAGAGCTATTCTTCAGTTTCCTTTCCTGAGATAGACTGATTTTTCTTAAGCTTTTATCTACCTTGTAATGTAGGTAAGGAAAGGAGAAAGGAATAAGCTATCTTATTTCTTTCAATTATTATTCTCTTGACAACAATTTCTGAATGTGTAACCCAAATCCATATGTTTAATTCACACCACTTCTCTGGGCAATAGATAACTAGAGTTCTATTTCTTCACGCAAATATGTATCCTAATTTTATAACATTTTATGTTATTATGACTAAGAGAAATTTCCTTCTCTGCTTTCCCTTTAAATTAGCATGTATGATACAAAGGATGCAAACAAATAGTTTTAATATATCAAGTACTATATTGAAAACCTAAGAGAATGAGTGTATTTTTTAAAATACATGATTTGTAAGTAATAATAATAACAATAATAATAATGTTCTGTATTTTGGAATTGTTTTATAAAACAGTTAAGAAAATAAGACCTACTTCATAGACTGGACATGGCACCAAATATTTTGTGCTGAATGATTACCACCTTTATATATACTTGGTGCAAGACAATTGTCTATATTCTGTCAATTATGTTCTAAATAAATGGTGATTGGCCAGTAGCCAGGCAGGAAGTATAGGTGGGACAACCAAACAGGAAGTAGAGGTAGGTCAATGAGAACAGGAGAATTCTGGGAAGGAGGAAGCCCATTCCTCTGTAGTTGTGAGCCTGCCACAGAAGAAGCAAGATGTGACTGCCCCACTGAAAAAGGTACTGAGCCATGTGGCTAAAATAAACAAGAATAATGGGCTAATTAAAGTTATAAGAGTTAATAAGAAGCCTGAGCTAATGGGCCAATCAGTTTTATGATTAATGTAGACCTCTGTGTGATTTCTTTTGGGACTAAATGGCTGGGGGACTGGGCAGACAGAAACTCAGTCAACATTTAGTTTTTATAATTATCAGAAGAAACTGGGTTTACCTACCCCTCCTGAGTAAGAAAACAGGCACATGAGGCCTCTACGTGTAAGAAGTGCTGGGTGGGTTTAGATGCCCATATCTTGTAATCAGATAACTACTGACATAGTTTTCCGGTGCTGATTTAGTCCAGTGAACTCTGCACTGCCATCTGCTGCTGTTCTCTACATTATGAGTAATGACACCAGTGCAAACCCTACAAAGTCATCTGTCCTCTGATGTGCAGTTTCTACTACAAGGTCTTGGGGAAATCTGCGTGCCACAACTCCAGAGAATTTCTGCAGACTGTTTAACCATCCATCAATCGCTGCAGAGTGCACATTTACTCAGAACATATTGGTTTTGTTTTATATGAAGACACCTGGGATTCTGAGAAAAAAAAAGTCAAGTTTAATGTGGATACTGGAAACAATGAAGTGTGTGGTTGCCCTGAGATGTGATCTGACAGCTCAGCTCCATCTGTCAACCTGTAGGGAGCCCCCTAATGAGTACTGCAAGCCAGCTTCCATCACCTGGCAGAGAGTCAAGTGATGCAACTTTTAAAAATTTGCTCAATGAACAGCAACGGCATTAGAGACTATTTCAGGCCATGGCTTCTTCTCATATAGCAATCATATTTTTTGTCTGTATATAATTTAAATAGTCCATTTGTCCCAAAATTCCAGAACCTTCCTTGAGCAGTACACATTCAAATGTTAATTATAGCTCATTCAGTCAAATTGAATAAATGATGTGGATAAGATACAACATCTAGTTCTGTGTTTAGGTGACTCCAATTCTCAATTCTCCTCCAAAATATTTGTAGAAAGGAGCATTGATCATGATCCAGCACCTAATTGATGTCAGGGTGTCCCTGGTTTAAGCCTGTTGTTACACAGCATTGTGTTCTGCAGTTTTCTGGAAAAGCACCTTGTCAAAGGTGTTTTTGCAAGGTCAGGTGTATCTCAGTGGCAAATTTGAGTAGTACATGACAATTCATGTCTGACAAATGGAACATATTTCACAATATGATACTTGCTCATTTTCAATCAGGTACTGTAGAATGAAGAATGGAGAGTTTTGTGTTTTAGGTAGTTTCATTTTTTTTTTTTCAAAAAGACAAGCTTATCAAAGCAATTACAAATACCACAAGTGCTGGTGTATGGTAACATTGGAGGGGGAGCTGACCAGGCCTGATGTTTTACTCAATTAAAAAAGCTAACAAGGTACAAAAATGTTGATTATCATATGTCCACTCCAAAACCATTGTTTGCCTTAAACATCTTGCTTTTCCTCTTCCTTTATTTTGAGCCAACAGCAGAATTGGCACTATGTTCCTCAGCACTGGCTATTGATTTCTGATAGAGTCCTGATGATAGGTACAAGCATATGAATCATTTGCCTTTGTTCCAAAAACTGGAGAAGTGAAAATTCAAAGAGAAATTGGTACAGATCTTCCAAATACTTAGAATAAGACTGAAAATTACATTCTTGAAGGTTTTTTCCAATTTAAGTGAAAATAATAAAACAAACATTTACAAAGAAAATTGAGGCATTAGCAAAATTGAGGAAATAAATGAGATGAGCCTGATAGCTTTTCAGTGAATCTCAATGTGGATGAATAAGAACAAAGAGTTAAGGCCACAGTTATGAGCACAAAACACTAAAAATCAGAAAGTGAGATATTCCTACCTTATGGTGAAATGAGACAATGACCTAAGCAGTCTTGCAAAAGCTGTCTGGAACAAAGATTGGAGCAGTGGTTCTCAACCTATGGGGTAACAACCTTTCAGGGGTTGAAAGGCTTTTGAACAGGGATAGCCAAGGGCTATCTGCATGCCAGATGTTTGCATCACGATTAATTAACTAATTAACTGCAAAATAGCAGCTGTAAAATGAGAAGGTTTTGATATGTTGGGGTAACCACAACATAGGGAACTTATGGAAACATTAGGAAATTGAGAACCACAGGTTTAGAGGATGTCTTTTATTACCTAAAGTGTACTCAAACTGAAGAATATATGTCTAGCCTCCTTGTCTTTGAAAACCTTGTTAGGTTTTAGCTATTTTGATAAACTGAATCATATAAGAAACTGTTATATTCTGTAATGGTGGCTATAAAAGGATCAGGAAAGTTTCAAGTCTCCCTATGAACTGTATTCATGATTTAAAATTTTATTTTGATGCCAATAGGAGCCTAAACTCAGAAAGTGTCAAAGATATCAACATATGCAAGTTTCCCATACTGGGGAGGCAGAGTCAGGAAGATTTCTGTGAGTTCAAGGCCTGCGTGGTCTACAAAGTGAGTTCTAGGACAGCCAGGCTGTTACACAGAGAAACCCTGTCTTGAAAAAAAGGAAATAAGGTATGCAAATTTCTTTAAAGTACATATACTTGTAGTCATTCTAAATACTAATGTAATTAATTACAGAACTAAACCTTACTTAGCATCCTGTATATGTTTAGTTACTAAAAGTAAAATCAACCAAAGTTTGTGTAATTCAAATATACTTAATAGATAATGGTCCTTAAACTCGTCAGAGACCTGCTGAATATGACATTTAAATGTTTCATGGAATAACTTACTACGAGAAACCCAAGATCCTAGCGGTGATTCCCAGGTCTTCAAAGAAGATGATGGGACACGATGACACCACCTAGATTATGGCAACACCCCTGGGAATAACTGCCCCAGTGCCTTGTCCACCACCAGGACTCTGCCCAAACTGCAGATGAGCAGGACACTGGAGAGTTGATTACCCAATTTTGCCTAGACAAAGTAAAGTCAGTCCCCCAAGTTCTTCCTCCATGGGAAAGATCTCTCAGCTCTTCTAAGCCTAGTGGCCAAAGACTGATGCTGCCCTGGGACCTCTGCCCCAAAAGAAGCCATGGAGGAGACAAAAGGAACTTGTGATGACTATCAAAGTAATAAATAGATCTCTGTCATTTTAACAGATACATAGGCCATTTGGATTATACGTCCTGCTATAATGTATCTTCTCAGATCCCTGATGGCATTGATGGCTAAGCCAATTGTATCTTTGCCAGTTTAACAGCAACAGGCAACCAGCTACCCTCCCGAAGGTTGCAGCCACCTTTTTAGTTATTTCATATGTAAAAATCAGGCCTTGCCTTTTTTTAGAACTACTAGGTCTCCTGCTGATAAGGCAGACAGATTTGCCTTGTTAACAGGGTTCATGTTAAGCAATAAACAAATTTCAGATGTAACTTCACTAAAGGAACATGCTTTGTAATGACTGTTCTCAGTAATAACTACTCATATCTCTGGAAAATTATTAGCTGGAAAGAAAAAGGGTTAAAAATCCATCCAAGTTTTGAGGGTCTACAAAAGTATTCTAAGGTATATAAAGGGATCTGAGGATATGAAAGCTTAAGTAAGTTCTGAGGGTCTAAAAAATGATCTAAGGTGTGTAAATGCAAGTTGTAAAGGTATAAAAAGGTGATTAAGGTATGTGGAAAAAATAGGAAATGCTCCATATTTCTTTCCCCTTCTATGCTATTATTATACTAAGATTTCAAAAGTTCAGAGTTTTAGCAATGATCAATGGAGTCCCAATACTCTGGTGGAGCACTGACTGCTTACTATTCAGTCAAAAGATCAAAGTTTTAAATTTCCTTTGGTTGTCTTCTAAGTATAGACTTAAAGATGCTTTTCACTGGGCTAAAAACATGTCTGTCCAATCTGTATAACCAGCTCTCTGGACAGGAAAAACAGTTCATGATTTTCAACCCAAAGCTAAAGCTTCCGTTATGACTTGAAGGCATGAGTCTACTCCAGCTGTTTTATAGACACTTATTAGCTGCTTTTTTCCTACAGTGCATATTTCATAAAACAGTAGTAATGCTAATATATCTAAAACTTTTATCTCTTTTTGTAAACTAAAAACTTTGTGTTTGCTTCAGGGAATCAGGGGAGTTGTAAGACATAGATCTCCCTGTCATAGGTCAAAGGAATTCCAAATAAGAACAGCCTCAGTTTCCCTGCCTGCCTATTCCTGAGGATGTGATCTCTCTCCTGGTCTTGGGACTTCTTCCCATCCCTCAACCACTAAGAATATGGGCCTAAAAGTTCAAAATGTAAGATTTTCCTTTAAGCTCCAAGACTTTAACTTCTTTCCCTAGTCTATAAATGTCTCAGGAGATTTCGCCTTGTTTGACAGACACCATCCAAGTATCAGTCATTGACTACAACTTGTTCCAAACAGTAGCATGCCCCAGACTTGCTGAAAGCTGATGTGAACCTGTCTAGTCAACGTGATTGCTCCCTTTCTCTTGAACTGGTTCAGCTAACCAGATGTTTCTGATGAATGTCTCATTGCCTGAATCCCCTCCTGGCCTTTGACTAGCATTCCAACCTTAGTAAGTCCTGACAATGATGTCCTGGTTTCAGCAGGAAGTAGTTACAGAAGATAGCATATCTCCCCTTGTCCCCAGAAGGCTGGAATGTGAGAGGAAAACAAAATCCCTGACCTAGAGGACAAAATGGCTAACATAGTGCCTATTGGCTTCTAAAGAAAGGAACCTATTAAAATCAAAGAGACCCAGATCTACCAAGAGGTAGATTCATTAGCTGAAATAGTTCTACAGTATGAAAGGGCACTCAACTTGCTTTATATAGAGCAAGAAGATGCATTGTGGCTTCAAGAGAAATGTGTTGTTTATATGCAAACTACTCAGGGATCATCAGAAATAATATGGCTGTACTCAAAGAAACATTGCAGAAAAGGGGGACCAAAAATGAAATAAATGACTGACCATTTTTATTTCCAGGTTCTCCTTAGTAACTATATTGTTAGCCATTTGTTTAAGCTAATTGCTATTGGCTCTTACATCATGAATACCTTAAGTAGATGATAATTCCTATCTGGGTACCATTAAGCTAATGGTTATTTGATCCCAATATAAATAAGTACTGTAACATGAGGAGCAGAGCGGGCTGCTTTTCTTCCCGACAATGCGGCTATCTTACACATGAAATAATCACACAGAAACTGTATTCATTTAAACACTGCCTGGCCCAATAGCTCTAACTTCCTATTGGTTAATTCTTACATCTTAATTTAATCCATTTCTATTAATCTGTGTATCTCCACATGACTGTGATTTACTGGCAGGATTCTAACCAGCATCAATCTCAGGCAGAGGATCCATGGCATCTCTCACTCTGCCCTTCTTCCCAGCATTCAGTTCTGTCTACTCCGCCTACATAAGTTCTGCCCTATCAAAAGTCCAAGGCAGTTTCTTTATTTAACCAATGAAAGCAACACATAAACAGAAGGGCCTCCTACACCACAAGTACCATCATAGTCAAGGCTTTGAGTCATGATATAGCTCAAATAAGGATGTGAAACCAAAACATTGACAGAGGATTTGCTATCCTCTGCTGACCAAAGCAATTTCATAAATGCCAAAGGAGTATGGGTTGGAGTGTGAAAATGTGTCATGTTCCTATTGCCTCACTTGCAAAGTTTTAGACTTTGGGGATAGGAGAATGTATAATAGTAAATATCAGTCCAAAGAAATTTTAAAGGGACTCACTATCAGGAGAGAATTACATCTCAACATCCTCAGCAATATCAGGTTTTCTCAGAGATAGGTCAATCTCCTGATTCCATCACCTTGAAACGAGAATGGAAAATAGACAAAAGAGAAAGAATGATTTTATGGCTCAGTAAGAGATCAGGAGAGATAAAGACTCATTCTGATGTTCTGCATCCTTTACAAAGAACCAATAATTAAAATACAATCAGCCTCCTGCAGCATCTACTTTCAAACGACTCATCAAGGTGATTGTAAAGTAACTAGTAAAAGTGTTCTCCTGGCATCTCTTAAAATGAAAGCATGTCCCTATAAATCCTTTACATAGGACATATGAGGATATCATTGTTGGTAGGCTGTTTTCCTCCTATTAATATAAAAGCACTTGTTTTAACTGTCACATAAGCACCAAAATAAAAACTTAAATGAGAGCACACTTCTTGATTATTTTCAATATTATTATTATCATAGAAATATTATATTATTCTCATTCTACTTTAAATATCACTTTGAAGTGCTTTTATGAACATTATCATCATGAGTTTGCAATAAAAAAAACTCCTTAAGTTTATATTTTAAAAATATGTGTCTTAATTAAGAAGATGTTATGAATGCATTGAAAAAATAAGATGGCTACATGTTATCTTCCATGATGATGTGCTGAAATAATAATATTATTTAACCTATTAGGTTTGTATTTCTTTTTATTTTTAAAGTGTTTATGACATAAATTTTAATCTATTCTTAATTGGCCAATAAAAATACATGTTTATTGTATATATATATATAATATATTATGATTAAATCAAAGACATTTGCCTATCACTTTACATACTTACTTTCTTCTCTTATTAGAATTATACTTCAAATTTATTGTGCTTCAGTAGCATGGTATTAGGCTCAACTGCCTCATTTTCCTACATTGGAAACTCAATTCTGATCTGTAGACAAAAATTAACATTTCTACCTTCCCAGCATCAACTTAAAAGCCCTCTCTGCATTCCAGATAGTCACTTGGTTTACTATATTGCCTGTGCTTTTTTTAATGCTGCTTAGTACCTCCACTCAAACCAATATTAATCATCTTGAAACAGATTTTAAATTTTAAAAAACTGCCAATAGTTTAAATACCATTTTTATTATTATGAAGAATGACCCCACCCAACAAAATTTGCTGTTTATACCCTCCCTTCACCCCTATCTCTTTCTTGACCCCAGGCATCCATCTTTCTGTTTCCATGTCTCACGTGACTCCTTGTCATTCCATTCCCTTCTCCACACCTCTTGTTTGCCTTTTGAGGTCTCCTGTGTGACTTCCAATTAAATAGAAAATTTTATCCACATACTAAAGTCTTGATTCTCCTTTTAGATCAAGCCACGATTTCATGTCCTAACAAAAACAATATAACAAATTGTGAAATGTCATCAGGCAATGGTGCCTTAAAAGGAAGTTCAAGCCCTGACAAGGCATGAAATAACAGGAAACTCACTGCTCAGCAGCTGTTGACTGAACTCCACTAAGGGTCTGGATTTGCACAGCTTGCTGCAGAAACAGAGACTACTAAGGCTTGCTCCTCCACCCAGAAAGCATTCATACATTTTTATTCTTCAAGTAAAGTAAGTAAGTGTTAAGGGATAATGCTGCTGTTATGGAAATCAGCCAGACCTTCAAGATGTAAGAATACAGTGCTTAGAAAAACAAAACACAAAGCAAAATGAGGCAGAGTCCATCGAGTTTTTATTTTTCAGGAGATTTTAGGATGATGCAATAGTCGCATGATGCTTTTGAGCATCCTGTCATTAAGCTACAATTGTTTCTAATGCTTCTATCCAGGAATCATTCCTTTCCAACAGAGACAATGTCTGCTCTGTGTGCTAATTAAAGTCTGAATCTAACTTTGGAATATCATTTCCATGATCAAGTGACACTTGCCAGTCATGGTGCTACCTGCCTACAATGCCAAAGCTTGGAAAGCTGAAGCAGGGTGAAAGAGGATCTGAGGCCAGATGAGGACAGGCACAGTAAATCCTCATCTCAAAATTAAATAAATCTATCATAGTTTTTGCACAGTTGAGAATAGGAGACATGAAGACTAGAAATGGCCATCTGTTTCCCAGAAGGCCAAAAAAAAAAAAAAAAAAAAAACAAAACACCTGACATCAAACCCCCAAAGCAGAAGCTAGAGTTGTAGCATGCTTTAGGTGCAACTTCACAGAGATTGGCTGGTGCCACTGCAATAGCTATAAACAGAATATTTGGATGTGTTTGAGAATAGGAGAAGCAGACACCAACACCTTGAGGAGTCATTGCCTTCTCATGAAATCTTTCCCCAGTGCTAAATGAATAAAGAACGCATTCTTCAAACATAGATGGCAGGGATGGCCTCAGTCAGAAACTAGGTGGTTATAAGCAGCCAGAATAATAATAGTATCTGACAGTGTTCTGAGAGTAACCTGATCTCTGTCATTCCCACCGACTGAGGGCAAAACAACAGTGTCCAGATCTATACAAATGGTTCTGGCAAAAGTCAGGGTAGAATGGAGTACAAAAGAAGATGTGAGTCTAGAAGTTTCCTAAGTTGGGTGATTTCTTATAGCTGATAAAGTACATTCCGTTCCTTTAATTTACTTCTCTTCCAAACCCAGTTGAGGGAAATGCTATTTCTTATAGATTTTAGATATTCCATTGTCAGAATTTCATGATCTGGTCAAGGGTAATTCATGCCACTAGGTAGGGAGTTGACAGAAAGACTTGAAGCTTGTAATTAACCTTAAGAGTGGGAAATGATTGAATGATTACTTTAATAACAGAAGAATAAATGAGGACACAGTGACAGACCAGACAAAGGAGTGTAGCTTAGACGGACAATATTACTGCAATTTCCATTTTAATTGTGCTGAACTATTATTTAGGAAAACTCATATCGTTTAAGAATATTAGCTCAAACCTTCAGAGTTGTCAGTGAAATGCACTATGACTTACTTTATTTTTAATCCCTTATGACTTTATTTTTAGTTCCTCACTGCTTCAGAAACCATGAGAGTAAATGTAAAGAAAATGGCATTTCTGCGACCTCTACAATGACCATAGAAAACCAAGTATCCAGCTCATGCTCATTTCACATTTAACAGATGGCATGGTCAGCACCCTATTCTGGTTGTGACATTTGTTTAATTGCTGCACAATTAAAAAGCTATCTTATTACATTGAATGCAGGCATTAATTTTTAAAAAATGAAATGTCTATATCTCATGTTCTTTAAATACCACCTAGGAGAAAAATCACACTAGAACAAAAGAAGATTTACATTTTTAAATATAAAAATGTCCCTTTGAGGAGAGATAGTTAACCTTTACTGAGATTTCACTAAGTGCTAAGCATTGTCTGACATTCTGTATAGAAACCACATCATTTAATTCTAACTCTGTCTGACAGGGTCTTAAAATGGGAACACAAATAGATGGATGATGCTAGATATATGGAGTTCCAAGCAAACTCTACTTACCCATAACTCTATAAGCTGCTCCCCACCCTATGATTTCTCTGTGACTTTGACATCCTGGAAGAGAGTATAAGTATAAATTGCACTTTAAATATTGTATCTTTGGAACAGTGTAAATCCTAAAAGTTTTGTCACACTTAACTTAAACAGAAGCGTTTTGCACATTTTTCTTTGTCATCCCTATTTTCCTCTATTAACAGGAAACCCCAGAAAAATAGTAGGAATATAGCAGATGTGTTTTACAAAGACAGTTGATAAATGCTGCAATGGGTTGTGACATTTATGAAGACCAGATAGAATACAGTGCTCCCTATTGGAGGCTAAGTAGGAAGCACTGGTCACAAGTAACAGGAATCATCATGAGTTAATTTAAGCAAAAGAAGGGGTATGAAGTAAGGAAACTTCTTTAAATTATAATAACACACTGAACAGACTTAATTTCAAAAGCTCAGAATCAGTAAAGGCATAGTTACAGTCTGACATTAAAGTGTCTTCCAGTGATGGTCCTTAGTGCATAGAAATAACTGACCATTGGGAAAACCACTTCATATTCTTGGAACGGCTATTGTCAAAAACAAAAGAGAAAAAGAATGACATCAATGGACATGCTGTGATGTAGAATTCCGTTCTGTATGCTGTGAATATGCTTTATTACTATTTATTAATAAAGAAGCTGATTTGGCCTATGGCAGGGCAGAATATAGCCAGGCTGGAAGAGATAGAGAGTAGGTGGAGTCAAAGAGACACCATGTAGCTGCCAAAGGAAGCACCAGAACCTTACTGGTAGATCACAGCCTTGTGGTGATATATAGATTAATCAAAATGGGTTAAAATAAGATGTAAGAGCTAGCTAGGAATATATCTAAGCTATTGGCCAAATAGTGTCATAATTAATATAGTTTCTATGTGATTATTCAGATCTAGGTGGCCGGAAAACGAATGAGCAGTCTCATGTTACCATGCTGGTGTGGGCTGTGGAAGCCCAGGAGGCTCAAACCTATACAAAGAACTATAGGCAACCAAGGAATGTTAAGAGTGGGAGCAATGGTCTTTCTCAGGGAAGAATACACCAATTAGTGACCCAATACAAATGGTCAGTCCTGAAAACCTGCCTATGAGTAACACTATACAAACCGAGCAGGTTACATTTAGGAAGATACAAATACAGATATGTGATGTGTGTGTGTGTATAATACATATATATGCATTTAACAGCAATTAATGAAAAAAGAGGTCACAGATTTGGAAAAAAACAGCAAGACTATAGAGGGGATGGAGGGAGGAAAGAGAGAGGAGAAATGATGATGTAATTATATTATAATCTCGGGAAAAAGGAAGAAAGGACTGAGAATTATTATGTTGCGATCCTGTGCCCTGCTTGTAGAAATGATAATGACAGGGCCACTGTGGAAACCATTCACTGATTCCTCCAAACTCAGACATAGAGCTACCATACATCTCAGCAATTCCACTTCTGGATGCATACCAGAAGACAGGGAGCAGGGAAATGAATAGTTGTTTGCACAGTGATGTGCATAGGACCATTATTCATAGTAACCAAATGATGGGAAGAAATGTCCATGAATGGATAAACACATGAACAAAATGTAATATATACATATATATGCACATATTTGTGTACACATTTATTCAATCTTTAAAAGTATTGAAATTCTGGCATTAGAGAGATGGCTCAGCAGTTAAAAGCACTAGCTGTTCTTCCAGAGGATTTAGGTTCAGTCCTAAGCACCCATACAGCAGGTCACAACCATTTGCAATTGCAGTTCTAGGGGCTCAGAACCCTCTCTGGCATCTAGTTGCAGAAGTAGTTCCCTAGGGGCAGGCTCCTGGTTCTACACACCCTTTGTTTCCTAGTCTGTCAGTGTGAGGAGCTTCTGACACACATTCCTACCACTGTGATCTCTAACAGGGTTTTCTCTTACCATCACCATGATGGACGATATTTCTCTGAAACTGTCAACCAAAATTAAACCTCCGCTAGGTTGTTTCTGTCACATATGGTCACAGTGATATAAAAGTAGCTAATAGTCTTTCTAGAAAAACTTTTAATTGCATAACATAAACATTGTCCCAGAGAGAATCCAGGGCCACCCCTCCTCCCCTACACACAGTAAAATACAGGGATACAACACTGAAAAGTGCAAACAGAATTGGAAGACAGGGAGAAACTTTTCTCTAAAAAGGATGGCAGCTCATGGCCTTCCAGTGTCAGACAAAAGGAATTTCTGTAGTGCATGGTTTTATTTAAATTTTACTACATTAATTCAGGATTTGGTGACATTGAATTGTTGAAACTATTTATTTCAACAATATCTAGGAATCTCTCATGTCAATAGCTATTTCAGGTGATAGCCTGTAAAATCTATTCCGCCACCTTCACCAGTGTATGCTTAATGAATACAATTTTGAAGATATGGACACTGGTGCATTTTTCTAACGTTTTCACTCTCAGTTCTCAAAAACTGAAGCAAAGCGTGTCTTCTTTCTGTGTATATATAGTCATTACAAGAAAATATTCTCCAAAAGATAGGAGTGTTTTTCCATTGCTGTCTTTCAGCCAACCTAATAGTCTCCAGCCTATGTGAACAGCTTTCTGGATGGGGACAGATGACAAATTAGAGACTATGCTTGGAAACTAGATGACAAAATGATGAAATGAATGAAAGGTAATTAACAAGGATTCTGCAGTGGTGATCACGCTGTTGATGTTTGTGTCTGGCAAACAGCAACTGCATCAACTAGTTAGGTCAGACCGTGTTGACCTAACTTGTGTTCTAGGGCATTCTAAATCTCCTTCTAACTCACAAGGAAACCACTTTCTAGGATGCAGCAAGCAAATTACAGGCAGTTAGTTATGTCTCAGTTGTAGCTTCTAATGTTGAAGTCTCTAGAGAAAGCTGTCATGTCAGCCAAGAGTAAGTAAAGCTATAAAAGGATGAAAGATGTGTGAAACGTTATTCTCTCTCACTCAAAATTATAAACAAAATGGAAAATGAAAAAAGAAAGAAGCATTCATGAATTTATATTGTAGCAATAATGCAGTTAATACATGATATGTAAATATATATAGATTTAAATATATACTTACATATTTAAATATATTTAATATATACATACACATTTAAATATATATATAATATAAGATATTAATTCATTCTGGATTATCCACAGGACGTGACGTGTATACATATACTCCACTTGGAGTAACCTGCTTTGGCATAACTGTGGGAAGATCTATCCTTGGATAAATCACTGTCAATTCTGTAAAAATCTAGTGAAATCATGGAATTTCTCCCTCCTATACTATCCCATCAGTGTATAAACCTGATTTTTCCTGTAGGGCAACTGGATACCTTCCCCCTACACCATGAAGCCAAGGTGTGAAAAGGATTCAGTCAATCCTATGTTCTCACAGTCAAAATCTACATAAAACAGTCCCCCACAGACTTTCTTTACTGACAGAGGTCACTGATAAGAAAGGAGCCTCATACAGGAGGTAGGACAGCTGCTCTAACAGCAGACTCAGGAAGGTGTAATCTACTGGTCTTCTGCTCTGTTTACTTTGCTTTCAAATAACATAGGATTGTAGCCAAGGAATATGTTTATACAGGAAAAAGGTCTGAGTCACTAAAACTAGCTTCAAAGAGAAAAATTCTTACCTGGGCACCCTGCTGGAGTCAAAAGCAAGGTTCCCAGAAGAGATTCCTTCTAACTCAACCAGCTAGATACTACTGCAAATCAAGCCCGCAGGTTAGTATAGCTACCAATGCTGTGCAGGGGAACTTCACAGCCACACCCCCTCTGAGATGAAAAGTATATCCTTGCCTTATCCACTGGTTTCTTGTGTCTGTGAAAACACATGCTTGTCCTATTGTTACTGCCTATGGGATTGTTAACTAGTCTGTATGCCTATATAAATTGAAAGCTTTGTGGAGATCACTCCTTTATACATGCCCTGATACCCTTACCCTTTCTTTTAACCCTTATGTCTTATATCCTTACCCTTTATGCCTTATGTCTCTGATGCCTTGTACTTCTTTATTTTTCTCCTTTCTTTCACTTCCCCTCCCCACCCCACCCTGCCAAGGGAAAAAGAGACATGCTGGTAAAATATGCTTGAGTCAGTCAGTTAATTCTACCCCTCAAATCCTGTTCCCAAGACAGTCTTAGATGTCCTATTCTAAACCCTGAGAAAGTGTTGAGGCTGGTACTCAGAAGCTCTCAATAAACTCCCACTGTTAGAAATCCCATAAGAACACCAAGCTACTCAGTCATAGCATATATGTAGAGGATCTAGGTCAGATCTAAAGGCTCCCTGATCTCTGTGAGTCCACATGAGTACCAATCAGTTGATTTTGTGGACTGTGTTCTCTTCACCAGGAAGCCTGTCCCCTCTGGTTCCTCTGATCCTTCCTCCTCCCTAGGACTCTCTGAGCTCCACCTAATGTTTGGCTGTGGGACTCTGTATCTGCTACCATCAGCTGCTGAATGAAGTTTCTCCAGTCTTGTTTAATAATGAGTTTGCTAGGTTCCAGTCCCAGAACACTTTGCAGGAAGTAAAAACTGTAGGTCAAAGGTTTTGTGGCTGATTAATATCCCAATCCCTCCATTCAAAGCCTTGACTAGTTACAGAAGATGGCTTGTTCAGGCTCTATGTCAACCATTACTAGGAGCTTTGGCTCTTGTAGATTCCATAGAGTCTCCATTGCACTAGGATTCCATCTCACCTCAAAATGCGCCCTAATTCCAGTGATTTCTCCAAGTATTTTCACCATCTCACTTCCCTCCACTAGATCCCTCCTATTCTCAACTCTACCTGCCCCTAGTCCACCTGCAAAATCTATTCTATTACCTGTAGACTGATGTTGCTGTCCCACCTGGTCACACAGCCCTTCAGTCCCAAATAACACAGAGGCTTTATGTTAATTATAATATGTTTGGCCTATAGCTCAGGCTTATTACTAACTAGCTCTTACAACTTAAATGAACTCATAATTCTTATCTATGTTTAACCACATTGCTTGATATCTTTTCTCAGTAAGGCAGTCTCATCTTGCTTCCTCTGCATCTGGCTTGCCACTGTCTCTCTTTCCTCTTCCAAGAATTCTTCTAGTCTGGGCACCCTGCCCATACTCCCTGGCTAGCTATGAACCAATTAGCCTTTCATTAAACCAATTATGAATGATAAATCTTTACAGTGTACAAGAGCTTTATCCCACATCAATTACATTTTTCCAGGGAGATCCTCAAATCCCCACTTAAGTCCTCCTTGTTACTTGGCCTCTCTGAGTCTGTGGACCTTAGCAGGATTATCTGGTTTTTTTTTTTCCAGTTGACAGCTAAAATCCACTTATAAGTGAATACATACAATGTTTGTCTTTCTGGATCTGCGCTATCTCACTCAGGATGATTTTTTTTCAAGTTTCATGTACTTGTTGCAAATTTCACGATGCCATTGTTTTTAATAACTGAGTAATAATCCATTGTGTAAATGTTCCACATTTTCTTTACCCATTCTTTTGTTGAGGGACATCTAAGTTGTTTCCAGTTTCTGGCTGTTTTAAAGCTGCTGTGACCATAGCTGAGCTAGTGTCCTTGTAATAGAATGGAGTATCCTTTGGGTATATGCCCAGGAGAGGTATAGCAGGGTCTTGAAGTAGATCGATTCCCAATTTTTGGAAAAACATCATATTGATTTCCAATGTGTTTGTACAAATATACAATTCCAACAGTAGTGGAAAGGTATTCCCCTTGCTCTATATCCTTGCCAGAATGAGCTTTCAATTATATATTTGATCTTAGCCATTCTGGCAAGTATAAGATGGAATCTCAAGTTTGCATTCCCACCAGCAATGGATGAGTGTTCCCCTTACTCCACATCCTCTCCAGCATAGGCTATCATTGGTGTTTTTGATTTTAGCCATTCTGACAGGTGTAAGATGGTATCTCAAAGTTGTTTTGATTTGCATTTCCCTGATTGCTAAGGAAGTTGAACATGACCTTAAGTATCTTTTGGCCATTCAAACTTCTTCTGTTGAGAATTCTCGGTCCAGATCATTACCCCATTTTTTAATTGGGTAATTTAGCATTTTAATGTCTAGTTTCTTGAGTTCTTTGTATATTTTGGAGATCAGACCTTTGTCCGTTGTGGGGTTAGTGAAGATCTTCTCCCATTCAGTAGGATGCCTTTTTGTCTTAATGACAGTGTCCTTTGCTTTACAGAAGCTTCTCAGTTTCAGGAGGTCCCATTTATTCATTGTTGCTCTTATTGTCTGTGCCACTGGGGTTTTACATAGGAAGTGGTCTCCTGTGCCCGTGTATTGCAGGCTACTTCCCACTTTCTCTTCTATCAGGTTAAGTGTGGTCGGATTTATATTGAGGTCTTTAATCCATGTGGATATTGGAGAAGGGAATAAGATATCTATATTAAGGGAGTCATTTTAGGACTGGCAAGATCCTTGGCTCTAGAGGAGATCCCAGGTGTCCACAGGGATGTCCCCAGCTAGGTCCTTGGGCAGCAGAGGAGAGGGTGCTGGAATTAGCATTGTCCCATAGTCACCCTGATGAATATCTTGATCACCACCATAGAAATTTCATCTGATGGATGGAGATAGAAACAGAGACCCACATTCACATCAGAGCAATGGATTGAGCTCCCAAGGTCCAGTCGAAGAGCAGAAGGTGGGAGAAGATGAGCAAGGAAGTTAGGACCGTGAGGGGCTGGTCCACCCACAGAGACAGTGTGCCTGAACTAATGGGAGCTCACCAAATCCAGCTGGACCAGGACTGAACTAGCATATGATCAAACTGGACTCTCTAAATGTGGCTGCCAATGGGGGCAGACTGAGAAGCCATCAACAATGACACTAGGACCTATCTCTTCTGCATGTATTATCATTTTGGGAATCTAGTCTATTTGGATGCACACCATCCTAGGCCGGGATGGAGTGGGGAGGGCTTTGGACTTCCCACAGGACAGGGCACCATGCCCTCTATTAAGGAAGCAGCAGGTGGGAGGAGGGGGGAGCGGGAGGGGACTGGGAGAAAGGGAGGAACTGTATTTTTTTTTGAATGGAAAAAAATAAAAGAATATGGAAAAAAAGATGGAATCTCAGAGTCATTTTGGTTTGTATTTCTCTGGTGGCTAAGGTTGTTGAACATTCTTTAAATGTTTCTCAGCCATTTTGGTTTTCTTTGTTAAAAATTCTTTGTTTAGATCTGTACTCCATTTTTAATAGTATTATTTAGTTTGTTGATGTTTAATTTCTTGAGTTCTTTATGTATTTTGGATATTAGCCCTCTTTTAGATGTGGAGTTGGTGAAAATCTTTACCCATTCTGAAGGCTGTCATTTTGTCCAATTGACAGTATCCTTTTACTTACAGAAGCTTTTGAATTTCATGAGGTCCCATTTATTAATTGTTGATCTTAATGAATGCATTATTGGTATTCTTTTCAGAAAGTTGTCTCTTGTGTCAATGTGTTCAAGGCTCTTCTTTATTTTTTCTTCTATCTTGTTCAGTGTATCAGATTTTATATAGATGCCTTTGATCCTCTTGAATTTGAGTTTTGTGCAGGACTATAGATAGGTATCTATTTGCATTCTTCTTCATATCAACATCCAGTTGGACCAGACTCATTTTTTGAAGACACCGTCTTTTTTTCTATTGTATATTCTAGCTTCTCAAAAATCAGGTATCTATAGGTATGTGGGTTCACATCTGGGCCTTCAAATAGATTCCATTGATCCACCTGTCTGTTTTTAAGCCAATACTATACAGTTTTTATTGCTACAAATCTGTAATAAAGTTTGAAATCAGGGGTGGTGATACCTCTGAAAGTTTATTTATTTATTTATATATTTTTGTTCAAGATTATCTTAGCTATCCTGGGTTTTTTGCTTTTATATATGAAGTTAAATATTGTTCTTTAAAGGTCTGTAAAGAATTGTGTTGGAATTTTGATGAAATCTCATTGAATCTATAGATTGCTTTTGGTAGGAAGGACATTTTTACTGTTAATCATACCAATTCATGAGCATGAGCAATCTTCTGATACCTTCTTCAATTTCTTCCTTCAAAAACTTGAAGTTATTGTCATACAGGTCTTTCACTTCCTTAGTTAGAGTTACCCTATGATGTTTTATATTATTTGTGGCTATTGCAAATGGTGTTGTTTCCATGATTTCTGGCTCAGCCCATTTGTCATTTATATATATGAAGGCTACTGATTTTTTAAGTTAATCTTGTATTTAGCCACATTGCTAAAGATGTAGAAGTTCCATGGCAGAATTTTTGAGGTCACTTATGTATATATCTTATCATCTGCAAACAGTGAAAGTTTGACTTCTTCCTTTCCACTGTGTGTCCCTTGATCTCCTTATGTTGTCTTATTGCTCTAGTAGAGTTTCAAGTACTATGTTTAATAGATATGGGGAGAATGAACTTTTATCATGAAGGTATATTGGATTTTTTCAAAGACTTTTTCAGCATCTAATGAGATAATCACATGTTTTGTTTTGTTTTAATTCGTTCATATGATGGATTACATTGACAGATATTTTTGCCATTATTGAACCATCCATGAATCTCCGGGATAAAGCCTACTTGATCATGGTGGATGATCTTTTTGAAGTATTCTTGGATTTCATTTGTGAGTATTTATTAAGCATTTTTTCATCAAAAGCCATATGGCTGAAAATATTGACAAGACTGACAGTTAAGAACATGGATTGCTCTTGCAGAGAACCTGAGCTTGATTTTCAGCATCCACACAAGGTGGTTCACAGTCATCTGTAAGTCCAGTTCCAAGGGAGTTCAGCACCTCTAGCCTCCATGGGCACCTTCATTCCCATTGGAGTGCACACAACACACACACACACACACACACACACACACACACACACGCACCCTCACACATGCACATGCACACATGACTAAAAATAAAATAAAAACTTAAAAATCTGAAAAACGTCATAACTTTGACAACATTGAATACAGCAAGCAATTTATCAATCCAAACAGTTTTTGGTTACTTACTAAAACAGAAATTTATAAACCCTAGAGCTATGCCTCCTGGATTTGGAGTCCATCTGTGAGATGACCTGTCACTTCCCTAGTGCTTCCGTGTCTTCAGTTAGAAGCACAGATGACAATGACAATAAGGATAATGATGATGATGTCACTTTTATTTTGAAAATTAAACAAACATGTATAGATTTTATAAGACTATTTGGTACATAGAATGCTGTATTTCTAGCCACTGGAGGTTCTGAAATTTTGCAAATAACATTTGTGGGTAGGAGAACAAAGTAACATTTTATGCTAATATCTGTCATTGTGTCACCCTGCTTTCTTTCTAAAAATCTATGTGCTTATTCTCCAAAAGGGAAGGAATGAACAGCAAACTTTCCTCTACCTACTGTTTCACTTGTAAATTTGGTAGAACCTCTCTTTGGCTACTGCTAGCATTCAATATTGTCTTCAAATATGGTAAAGCTAACCATGAATCAAGCACAAACATATCAAAAGAACATTCTGATTCTAGTAATCCTAGGGAAATTGGACACTTGTATAGCAAATGGAGTCACTCTTTTAGGAAGCAGAATTTTGAGAGTATTTTATCAGTTTAGAATTGGCCACTCAGATTTTGAAGCAATGGTTAAAATATATTCTTATTATTTTGGTCAATGTTTTGATCTATCATCTCAGATAGAAATGTTTGTTCCTTGTTGCTAAAGAGTAAATAGCAATGCCCTTATAACTTTTGAACAAGAAAGTGTCCGATCTTTCATTCTGGGGACAATTTAATGGTGCATTAAATGAAAACAATCTTGCTGTTTTTCTTTTTTTTTTTTTCTCAGAAGTAGGCATGAAAAGCAAGTGAGGTGATAGGGAAAATAAAGCACCATAGATTTCAAAGGATTGGTTTGTTCATCAGCGTATCACAATCAGATAAAACACTGCAGGGCAACAGAAGATTTAACAAACAGAGCTATTGGTGGACAAAGAGGAGTATTTACCTATTATTACAAAGCAAAATTTTTGGACAGACACATTCTCCACTTGAAGAAGGGTCATCACCTAAGGATACTAGGAAAAAATAACCTCGGGTTGGCTTCTCCCTATGACTATGCTACTGCAAGGGGCAATAGGGCAAGGTACAGAAACGCTAACCATTCCACAGCATAGCAGGATGAGCAGGGGGCAATTTAAGCACAGTCTAGTGCAATAAAGAATTTTTTTTACCCCCAATGCATATACTATATAGAAGTAGAATTAAGATGGGGGTAAGAAACACTACCAGTCATAACAAAGCCAAGGGAATAGCCATGAGCAAGAGGGGGACATTTAAGGTGTTTAGGGAGCCTTTACTATGAGGGAAGAAGGAACTGCTTAAAAAGCTGAGCTGACTCAAATAAAGCAGCCTACTTACATTTAAATATACTCATACCAGAGCTTTCAGGGTGTATTTGCAAGTCCCAAAGTGACATTCTTCACATACTTTTAACTGTAAAACAAATAGAGTCTATATAAAGTAAGGTATGAATTTACTTGAAATTTAAGGAAAGAGAGTCAAAGAAATTCTACATGCAGCGTGCAGCAGCAAGCATCAGAGCACACTGGCAGAGCTTCAGATGCATGCTCCCACACACCTCACCTCTCACCTTCTCATCCCTGGCTCCATTAGCGGGTGGCACTTCAATGGAAATGACCTCAGTCCTTGAACAGAGAGCAGATCATCAGAACTGAGAGGAAGGACTAAGAGTAGAATATTATAGGAAGAGAGCGTCAGGATAGGGAAAGGAGAAAACAAGCATCCAAAGCAAGATGAAGATTCTGGGTGAGTCCAGCAAATGCTACCTTCAAGGTGCACAGTCTCTAGGCAGACAATGTTAAAGCTTTGATCAGCTCACATATTAAATATGTACTGAACACCAAGCATTGCATGAGGGACTAGGGATAGACATGAATGACAAAGACTAGTGCCTGGTCTTCAAGAAGTCTATCATCTATGAGGAGAGGCAGACAGTGAAGAAGTAAATAGTAACTGAAACTCACAGGTTTCTGAGATAAAGAATGTCAAGGGGGAGTCTACTTTTCAGCGGTGTGTAAAAGATGACTTGTCTAAAGCAATAACATTCAGAGTCCTGGAGGGTGAACAGAAACTCACTGGTTTCTGCAGAAATGCATTCAGAAATAGGACTTTGCATGTGCCCCAGCCCAAGTCAGTCTGAGATAAAACTGAAGACATGATAGGGACAGACCCATTCCTTCTCCTAGGGGAATTTGAAGATCTTTCTAATTGATTTGGAAAAGCAAAGATTAAGACTTTTTTTGGTTTTTTGAGACAGGGTTTCTCTGTAGCTTTGGAGCCTGTCCTGGAACTAGCTCTTGTAGACCAGGATGGCCTCTAACTCACAGAGATCCACCTGCCTCTGCCTCCCGAGTCCTGGGATTAAAGGCGTGCGCCACCACTGCCCGGCTAAGACTTTTTTTTTTTATCACATTAAGGTTACACTGGGTGGAACCTGGAGTAAAACACCAAAGGAAACAAGAAAATTGGGGAGAGGGTTTTCAGGAAAACTAAAGCTATGTTTGGTAGAGTTAAAGGAATACAAGACAATGTAGAGGGAAGGAGGGGATGAATGTCAAGGAGAAGGTATTGGAATGAGCAATAGTGCAGGCTTTTGAGGCTGCCTGTAATTAGCGAAGAAAATTAAGGAAAGGATGAGCCTTCTAATGGAAATGTTTGACTCTCATTTTGCAACCCAAAAGTGAGTGTTGGCACGGATATGAACACAGAATTCCAGGCATGGGTGTAGAGCACTGGATAAGATCAGTGACCAAAAATAGGTCTACCTTTGCTGAGAAATGATGCTGAAACTCTCTGAAGTTGAATATATAGAATCCCACGCAAGAATAGTTTCATGTCTAACACTTCTCATTATTTTTCACTTACTAACAAGTTTTCCTAATATGTATTCTAGTAGATTGAAGAACAAATTAAAAATAAAACAAAAGCCTGGTTCTATGCCTCCTTGTTCCTCACATTTAAACAAAAGATTCTATCTGAAGATGTAGCAATATTTTGCCCTGGGTTCATAGGATCCTTGTATAATTTGTGATGGTCACAAGAATATTCATAGACGTTCACTGTAAGCCTGTAACATGCATACCATCACAGAAAGCACTTGCAGCCTAGTTACACAGTTTTTCTCCCTGACTCAGATCTTGCTGGCCCCATTATCACCAACCATTTGAAGTAAATTTGAGCCTGCATATTCCTCCAACTTCTCTCCACACCCACCCTTGCATGTTTGTTCTCCTGTGGGGGTCACTCTCTCTCTGCTTAAACGATAATGTTCCAGCGAGCTTATTAAAAGCAGGGTCTGTATTTGATTCATCTCTGAGTCTGTAACTCCTGACATAAAGCCTGACATGGAGAGAAATTCAAATCTCTGCAATGGAACTAAGCCAGCCAATCTTAATACAGTATGTATAGGGGGAAATGAGTTGCATTATTAAGAATAGATAAACTAATACTGCTAAGTTGTGAAAAAAATGGTTAGAAATGAAGTCATTTTAATAATGTTGAATGCAGTTGTCATAAAAGGGAGGACACTGTCTAATTCTATTTGGTTGAGAAACACAGGTTCTCTACTATCCTGGACCACAAAGCAAAAATGAAATCATGTCCAATTTTGTCAAAATGCTAAAGAAAGTAAAAGATGTACCCCAAATTCCATTCTAATAAGTTTGTTTTTAAAGAGTTCAATGCTCTAATCTGAAATAATAGCACAGAGAAAAGTAACAACACTTTCTTAGAGATTTAAAAATCATACAGTGCAAAATGATAATCCTATTTACTAAAACAATAATGAAAATGGCTAGTTAAGAGTTGTCCTATTATAAAATTTAATTTCCCAAAGCAAAAGGTATTCTCACTGCAGATGTCTTTATTCATCCTGTTAATCTCCAACTCCAGCATTCAGTCTTAATAGGGACTTCCAAGAAATAGAAAGATTAATAAGAAGCACAATCTTTCTTGGAAAAGTAGACTAAAGGTCTGACCATCTTTGTATTCCTTCACTTCCTTATCTGTTCATGAAATAAATTTGCCTCCAAGAATGATTACTTCTGTCAAATGTGAATGCATTTAGCTAACACTGAGTGGACACTCTCAGAAAGTGAAACACCATTCTGAATCACCTGTATAGTATCAGGTTAATGACATGGAGTCTGCGGTCAGATCACTTGCTATAGACAATGAAAATCTAAGTTCTCAGTGACCATTCCGCTACACCATTTTCTGGATTTAATGTTCATCTTCTTCTGCTCTTCTGCCTTTCTGATCACAGTATTTATCTCCTCAGTCCCCGTGCAAGTTAGCATGACATAGTTTCCAGTTTGAAATTATTAACAATATCAAGACAGTGACAGCAGGATGTGGGACCCAATGCAACTTGCTACATCCCAGAAGACACTACACAGTTCTACAGGTCACAGGTTCATGGCAGTACTCCTGACCTTTGTTTTCTGTTCTTGGAATATTTATGTATTGCATACCGTTGGCATGGATTTTAAGTAATCAATGCAAAGCAGAATAGTGACTGTATGTAGAAAACAGAATAGTGCCTGTATGTGGAAAACAGAATAGTGCCTGTATGTGGAAAACAGAATAGTGCCTGTATGTGGAAAACAGAATAGTGACTGTGTGTGGAAAACAGAATAGTGACTGTAGCCATCAGACTGTTGGGACAGAGGCTGTGCATGCAAAACAGAGTAGAGATCTATATGAAAACAGAACAGCGCTTATGTATGCAAAGCGGAACAGTGTCTGTATATGCAAAATAGTTTGAATAATGCCTGGCACGTAAGCCTTAGGTAAGTATGAGTTATAAGATGGAAAAGAACAACACACTCCCTGCTCTTTAAATCATAAAAAGTCATAACTTCCACATTCTAAATTTGTAATGAAAGAGTATGTTGTGATTCTAATGTCCCTCAGGCTGCACTATTGGAATGCTAAAAGCTAAGAAGGTTAGGGATCAAAAGTTCAATGTCAACCTCAACTGCATGGAAATGCTTTTGACAGAGAGAGAGAGAGAGAGAGAGAGAGAGAGAGAGAGAGAGAGAGAGAGAGAGAGAATAGATCTATTCTGTTCTTCAGGTATTTTTTTTTATCTTACAAAGAAAGAAAATACTGAAAACATTGCAATCACCATCATCAACAACAATGTCACAGTAATGATGATTTTCTTCCAAGTAACATAAAACCTCATCTCATATTGAAAGGAAGGCAAATGGACTACGAGCTAATGGCGCTACTGTCATTGTCTGTGCAATATAATAACACTTGTGATAAATTTTAAAATAGAATATAAAGCATATAATAAATATATAAAGGAACAGTTTTTTTACTTCTAAACTTTATTTTCTCTTCAAAAAAAGAATACCTGGTCGCTGGAGCTTTGATAGCTGATAATGTAAATTAACAGCAAGAGTAAAGGCAGTACAATTTAGAATGTGGGAAGCCCAAAGGGAAACGTCACATTACCCCATCAGTCCAGTTACTCAATGTTCTTCACTCACAAGTGGAGCAGTTACTTCAATATTGGCATTTGCAATTAGCCCCATACCAGTTCCTCCATGAAAACTAGGTTATTTGGAAATAAACACTTAGTCAAGCACTTTTTATTAGTCATTTACTGGATATTAATTCATCACAGTAGGTATTTCTTCTTTATAAATGAGCAAGTGATGCTTTATTTCTGAAAACAGCTGCAGGCACATAGCCACCAGTTTAAAGCATAGTTTGTGTATGTTTGTATGCACACAAATATGTGTGCATATATCTTTTTTAATACTTTGTACTTTTATCTGTTTTAACTGACAAACAATATTGTATATATTTATCATATGTAACACAATGTTTTGAAATATTTTCACATTATGGAATGGCTAAATTAAGCTAATTCACATCTGTATTATTCCATTTACTTTTCATTTTTTCTCATGAAAGTATGTCTATCTTTTTCATTATTCCATTTTCATTTGGCTTATAACTAGCAAGTGAATAATGGGTTCTGTTCTGGCACTTTCATGAGTACTTTGTTCTTTTTGCTCATCCCCTCACATACTTTTCTTACACCCTCTCATTTTGCCCTCCTGTCCAGTCCCCTTTCTACTTTCATGCCATATGCATCCTGTTGTTCAATCTTTTCTCTTGCCTCTTTCTTAAGATCTTTTCCCTTCCTTTAGTTGACTAATAAGCACATATGTGCACATGTAAATTAAAATTTAGAATCAGCATATGAAAGAAAATACATGGTATTTGTTTTTTTGGAGTCTGGGTTAAAACAGGTGAATCTGGAAATTATCCTAACTCTTGGGCTTGCCCCTTCTGGGTAAATTTTGTATCTCTTTACAGTAGCTTTACCCTAGCCTCTGGCAATAGCTATTCCACCCCTTACTTTTATGAGTTTAACTATCTTAGTTGAACTCTAAAGACAAGTGAGATCATCCAGTACTTTCATGCCTGGTTTCTTACACTTAACCTGTTATCCAAGATTATTCATTGTCTTTAAATAACAGATTCTTTTCAAAATCTAACTAACATGAACATACACTACATTTCCTTTATCTATATATGCACTGTTTAATTTCATGACTTTGTTGCCATGAATAGCACTTCAGTGAACATGGAGATAAAGGTGTCTCTTCTATGCACTAATTTAATTATGTTTGGATATAAACCTAGAAGAGGAATTATTATACCATATGGGAGTTCTATTTTACATTATTTAATGAACAGCTATAATATTTTGTCAAATGAGTGTATTGATTTAAATTAATAACTGTCAATTTTGAACTCATTTAGTGTATAAGTAGTAATGATGTCATCTATCATTAACCCTTATCAAATAAGTATTTTTATTCCTCATATGGATAACTTCAACAAGACGACTAAAAAGTAAAGCAGGCACACTCTTACTATGAGCAAAACATGTGAAAGAACAAAGAACAAAATGGTTCAATGTAATTCTACTAAACAGGAACTTTTCGAATCAAGACCCCTTATTAACTATGGTTATACGAGGTTAATTTAAATTTTCAGTTAACTGTGGAACTTCCATAATAAAAGCAATTGTTATAAGGCTTTCACAAGGAATTAAGAAATAACCCACAAAACATATGTAACACATAAGAGCTACCATGGCACTCATCATTTACATATTGATGTGTACCAAAAAGAATATGTTGGCTAGTATAACCTGGAAGATGACCTAGGTCAACATAAGATCAAAAGAAAAACTGTAAGCAGGGATTCTGGTTCTATTATCAGAGTAGACATTTTTAATGGGTTCTGTAGAATCTACAGAGAAGTTCTGGAAGGTTAGCTCAGCAGGAAAGGTGTGGCACTATGGGTGTATGAAAGAGTAGTAGGCTTGGCATGTAAGCGAAAGAACCAAACTCCACTGATACAAACCTTCCCTTAGGTTCAACAAAGATTTCAGCAACACTGGAAAACATCTTTGACACAAACCATCAATCTGTCTCTAATTGTTGGTGCCACCTTCAAAAAAATGCTTTCAAATGTACCTACCATGTTGGACCACAGTTAATTGCACAACTCTGATCCTTGTCACCACCACTGTCTCAATCCCTTTCTCCCACACCTCCTCTCTCTCCCACACAAATCTGCACTCACATCACAGCCACAATAGTCTTATTGTGATGTAATCTGTTTCTGTCACTCCTGTGCTTGTCATTCCCAATACCCTCACTACTATGGGAGAATAAACATATATAATCATCACACACTACTTCTGTGGCGGTTTGAATGCAAATGGCCCCCATAAGGTCATATATTTGAATACTTGGTCCCCCAGTTAATGTAACTGTTGAAGGAGAACTAGGAAATATGTCACTAGGGGCAGCTTCGAGGTTTCAGAAGCCCATGTCATCCCCAGTGAGCTCTCTCTGCCTTGGGCTTGTAGCTCAGGACATAAGCTCTAAGCTGCTGCTCCAGCATCATGCTTGACTGCCTGCTGCCATGCTGCCTCGATGGTGGTCCTAGATTCTAACCCCCTGAAACTGAAAGCTACAAATACACATTTTCGTCTACAAGCTAGTCCGGTAATGGTTTCTTTTCACAAAAAAAGTAACCAAGACAACCTTCAGTGACATTCTCTACTCCTCATTTTCCTTTGCCACAGTCATATGGTCTCCTTGACGTGCTAGTATCAGTTCAGACAAATTGCTGTTATAGGATTTTTGCTCCAATATATCCCAGTCTGGATCACTCTTATTCATTCATCTCTGAGGATGTCATGATTTTCTTTGTTCTTCTAAAATAATGATTTACCAGACATACTTTCTGAACCCTTCTACATGAATAAACCCCAACCAGCATCACTTTTCACTTCATTGTGCTTTCTTCTTCATGTCATCTATCACTAATAGTAAACAAATATTTTTGGATTTTGGTCCTCTCAAAAGCATGTAAATTCCCTAACAATTTTTCTTTATTTTATTTATTGTATCCTAATACCAAAATATAGTTCCCCCATACACAACAAATACCCAATAGAACTTCATAATTGTCAGAATGGTGAGGAAAATGGTATCCTGGATGAGTCAAAGGATCTTGGTGTACACAATAGGCAAAGGATGTTATAATTACAATGGGATTGGGAGTCTGAGAAAAGGTCTGGATCAGTATATGAATTATCTACTGATACCAAGTAAATTACTCAAAAACAAGTCATAATATTAAAACAATGGACATTTCACCATCTCACAGACTAAAGATCAGAAAGATTAAAGCAGGTCAATTGAGTGAGTTTGGCAAACAGTCTTTAATAAGGTTGAGCCCAAGCTACCAGACAGGAATACAATCAGCTCAAAATGGCTGAAAAATCTACTTGCAAGCTCTCTATCAGAGTTTGTTACTCGGGCTCTGGTTTTCTTTAATTATTGGTTATATATCCCCATTCCTTACATCATGAGCCTCCCCTTAAGCCTTCTCACAGCACTCTGGCTTTCCTTCCTTTGTGAAAAACATTCAAAGGAGACAGGAAGGAAGAAAAAGCACTCAGTCTGGAAACTGCAGGATTTTTTTAACCTAATTCTAGAAATGGCACAGTGTTATTTCTGCCGTGTGATGCCAGGCACACAGAACAACACTGCTATGACTGGAGGGGAGAGGACCAAGACAGGTGGATCACTGGAAGCCACGTTGGAGGCTGACTTCCACCGAGTGCATATGGTGAGTCAGCAAGGGGCAGACTGATGATGAAGAACCTTTGAGGTATTAAAGGAAAATGTCAAAGAGATTGTGGTAAGGGTAGTAAAGCAAGTAGAAACAGGTCAGGGAGACCAAAGAAATAGTGTAATTTAAAAGTGCTTCATGAACTCATCATGATTTGATTTATTAATGAAATTGAAATCTAAAAAAAAGTTCATCCATTTTTGATGTCACTATTGAAGATGTTTGTGGGAGAAGAGGCTCAATAAAGCAAAGTGTTGTGAAAATACATAAAGAAACACATTGCTCTGTATATTTTTAAGTAAATGAAATTTAACAAGGAAGAAAATGCATAGTGTACATGGGAAGTTTAAACTTTAGGAAAATTTTCTAATCCATAACTAATAGCTAAAATTTAATCACATAATTAAATCAACTGTTAATTCAAATAATAGCACTTTTAACTCTTGTCCTGGTCCTTTGGGGAGTTGGGGAGTTCTCGTATGTCACACAGCTCCATCAAGTACCTTGTTCTCAGTGCTTACTACTGAAGGATTCACAGTTGGTACTGACAGCTCAGTAACACAGTGAATAATGAGTGAAAAGTTTGAAAATTTCCCATCAACTTCTTTTGTACCTGACTATGGATTGGTAATTAAAAATTGCCCTGGACCCTTCAATAGGAAAAGGTGAGACTAAGGAAACACTCACAAGATACAGTCCAGGCCTGGGAAGGTCTCACATTCGAGCAGAAAATCAGGGTTCTCAATGGATCCTTCAACATCTCCATCCACTGGACCAAAAGTGTTTTCCTGTGAGATTTCGTGACTTACTTCTTTAAGGATAAAGGGGACTTTATGATAAAACAATGTTATTTAAAACACAAAGGCTTCTATATTAAAGTACTGATGTAAGATTTACCAGGGATTTTCAAGTTGTGTGCTTATGAAAAAGAAATCAGAATATTTAGACCATTCTTCAAATGGGACAATCATCCTCATGAAGAACTGGTGTAAGTTAAAACACATACTAGGACTGGTAGCATCATGCTGCTAGACTGCACATCTTGAGATGGGTTTCCTGCCCTGGTACAAATTAAAACACATGTTGTTTTGAATTTCTTCAGCTGAACTTGATTTCCACAAGCGTAGACTTGGAAGGCCTCTGTGTTCTTCTCTGTTCATGGCACACAGTCTCACGTGCCGTTCTGAAGCAATGGTGATCTGCAACATCTGGGTACAGGATGCTCTGTTGAACTCCCACTTACAAACTTCACACAACGTCACATAACAAGGGTAGACACTTCGCTGCCCGCAGAGTACTGGACCGCAATTTCTCCTATTATGTCAAAGAGAAAGACTTCGAATATTCATTGATGTTTACAATTTTAATATGCAAGGTAAGTATAGTGCCCTGGATATATGCTGAAAGCCAAACTTCAAAAATGTTTGGATTTGTAAATAAATAAATATTTAATGATTGTAGCTGATTTGTTTATTGATTAAATGAATAAATACCTTATTTCAACATAGTGAAATCACTAAAAACTGCTTCATAGCAAAAGAGATGGGTTATATTTCAGTTTTTGTTTCAGTAGACAGTACACAGGAGAGAAGGTCTTTGTTGTAATCCTTTCCACTATTTTGATAAATATTAAGGGTTGACCTTAAAGAAAACAAAAGTTTGAAACAGAAACTTCACCTTAAAATGGTAAACATGTTCTGATGTCATCTTAGTCATCAGAGACCTCTGTAAGTGCTTGGGTGGTACAGCATCCCCAAACAAGGTCTTCAAGGATTGTGGGACATAGACATGAGACTCACTGCACAGGCATGTCACCTACCAATCCAGGAGAACACTTCTACATGAACACTGCACTGGAAAATAACTCTTACTATAGTATCTTTGGTGGGTTTCTCTCTAAGGTCAGTAAGTTCTTTAAGACTTCATGCCACCCTTTCCAGTAGTTTCCTGAAACTGCTTTTAGGGCCAAGGTTGGAGCAGCTAAGTATGCATAGTGCTGAGCATCCAATTGTAAATACCCTCGTATACTAATGTTTCTAACCATAGGTTTTGATCTCCAGCAATGGGAAAAATGAAATGTATAAGAAGTAGAACACAGTTTGGGAACAATGCTGTTTCATTGATTGTTGTTTGTTTGTTTAGTTTGGTTTGGGGTTTTTAGCAATTTTTTCAATTTTCATTCCATGGAAAATACTGAAAATTGCAAAGCATTTAGTGCCTAATTTTTAATGAGCGCTGGGGAAATGGAACACTTACAAAGTATGTTCTTGAATGCATAGATGACATTATAAAAAGAAAGTGTCGTAAGTCATCTCCAAATGACGGCAGTAGCCTGCTTGTTAACAGAGTAGCTCGCAGGCTCCATATTTTTTCCCATGCTTACACATCTAGTTATTTAATGGGAGGCAGCCTCGTGTGCCTCACACTGAATGCTAAAGAGGTCATGGTGGTTGCCTTTGCCCACAGGTTGTAACATTCCCTCTGAGCAAGGGCAGTCTGCAACCTGCATAACCTGTTGCACCTTGAAGTTCTGTTTGCTCTGTTGGACAAAATGGGTCACAGCTTTCCACTCTTTGGTTGTGATGTCTTGCTATTTCCACAGTCCGCTAACTGGTCATTAATGCTAAAGTCTTAAAGATTGTAAGGGAATACCTGCTCCTGCTCAACCTTGTCCCTGAGGGCGGTTCTGGGGAATCTGAGCAGGGTCAACTGTCCTTCCCAAATGTATCTGACTCCCTTCCAAAGAATCAAGAATCTACACAGAGAGCCATGGATTCTGAAGGACCTGGAGGACTTCTGGAAAGTCCCAAGTACTGAATGAATGCCATTAGTCAACACTGTATAATGCTCTACAAAAGCCTACATTGTACTGGTGGAGGCAGAATATCCAGGTCACAACCCAACTATGAGGGAGTGTCCCCAGCCTAGCCCTGCATGAACCATTGCAAGCTTTCCATTTGGGTCAGCTATCCAGGGCACAAGTATGAGTATTATTAGTACAGGGACTAAAACCTTCACAGCTTCTATTGAGGACATTGTCTTTTTCAGAAATAAAGGAGACTTCTTCCATTTTAAAGCCATGCTCCTGCCAATTCTCTAGAATTGCATAAAACCTTCTAAATATTTTAAATGATATGGTTTCGTAAATGTATAATATTATGTTATTTTGTTTTCTAATCATAAATGTCAAATATTCTCTTTGAAGACACACTGCTAAAAAAGAAAAAACTACACTTTTTTAGAATGATTTGTGTGTAAATTTGAAGTAGTGAAAATCGGAGAGAAAGTTATGAAGTGTGCAGTGGATGATGATTAGCACAGAGGGCCACAACTGGTCAAGACGCAGGGAATAAAAGACCAAAGCATGCTCAGCCTTTAAGAGAGCATACATAGCCCAACCTACCTCCCAAGGCTGGGGGTCCTTGCAGAAGAGCTGATAGAAGTGTAAGAGCCAGAAGTAGGGGATGACTGCAGGAGTTGCCTTGTGGACACAGCAGGGCACCTGCATATTTGCATTTGTAGCACTTGTGACAGCATGAACAAAACCTGTGCAAGCCCAAGCCAGACCAAATCTAAACATGAAAAGAAGAGTTGGGTACAAAAATCCCATAACCATGGAGCCATTGTCCATTGCTAGCAGCTGGGAGAGGAAGAGACGGTTTTCTCTAAGAGTGTAGCCCCTGCTTAGACAAGCAAGCTCCATTGGAGGGCCATATCCAAGAATATTCAAGCAGCACAAATGTCTGGAAGGGTGGCACATGCTGCTCCCAGAATCCATGTTAAAATTCACGGTCCATACTGCCTCCAGAAACCGTGCTGCCAATGCTATACACAAGGAAGCTTCTTTTACAGTGGCATCAGTGACTGCAGACTAATAACTGAGAATGAGAGATACTGAGGGCTTCTATAACAAACTCTCCCCATCACCACCCCCAACAACACAACAAAAAGAAACAGTATAGACAAGAAACCATTGAAGAGAGTCCTTTAAGACTGTGATAAAGATGCAGAAGTGTAGTTCCTCACAGTTGATGGCTTCTAGCATAAACTAGGAAGGTGGGGTAGGAGGTAGGGGGTGTCCTGACTCATTTTTCTTTAAGGGGATAGCCATTGGGAGCTTAACCATGGTCCAGTAAGTTTATGGTCAAAACAAATTGGACTTGCATTTTTGGGGGGTGGGTAAGGGTGGGAAGGTGGACATGGTAAGTCAGTGTGATCAGGGTGTGTTGTATGAAATTCCCAAATAATTAATAAAAAATATTATGTTGGGAAAAATATAAACAAGTGCTGAAATAGAAGACACGAATTTGGATGGGTAGGGAGTTAAAGAGACCTCTGAAAAGTTAGAAAGTTAGAGGGTGAATCTGATCAAAACATGCTTATAGTAAGAGTCTTCATTTTCTGGCAGCCCAGACTCACGAAATAACCACACTGTATTAATTAAATCACTGCTTGGACCATTAGCTCTAGCTTCTTATTGGCTAACTCTTACATATGAATTTAACCCAGCTCCATTAATCTGTGTATCGCCACGTGGCAGTGGCTTACTGACAAGGTTCTGGCTTAACTATGTCCAGTGGAGCTACATGGCTTCTCGCTGACTCTGCCTTCTTTCTGACAGCATTCAGTTTAGTTTCCCACACCTACCTCTGTTCTGCCCTATCACAGGAAAGGCAGATGTCTTTATTAACCAATGGTATTCACAGCATACAGAGGGGAATCCCACATCACATGTTACACAGAACTTTCAAAGAAATCATTTAAAAAGACATAAAATTAGAATATACAAAATCCATTTTTTACCTATTGACTTCTTCATTATAAGCCTAAGGATTCATCAGGTAAAAGTAACCTGAAGTTCCTCTACTTGAAGTAAATCTTGAATTTCATAGGAATGTGTGTGTGTGTGTGTGTGTATGCGCGCGTGCACACGTGCACGCACACACCAAACTTTCTCTCAGGTTTTGAAGGTTTCAGTCTCTATACTAATGCTGATTTCTGTGCTCTCGAAAGGACTGACCCAAGCAAAGGGCTTGCCCATTGTCCGTGCTAGGCTAGGCTGGAGACATTGTTCCCTGACTTAGCAGAGTTGTCACCTGGACTCAGTCAGCCTCCTGCTGCTTGAGTCACAGCCTCCCATTGGACTTTCTCCAAACCGATGTTAATAGCAGTGCTATTCTTAAGCAACACATTTCCTTAGGCTTAGGGTTTTTATCTGCTTCTTTCATCTGTCAAACTTTACAAATAAAATACATCTGCAGCTTCCTGTATTTCCCAATCCATTTCTCTGAAACTCAGCAGACATTCCCATGCACACCACTAACTGCTCGCTCAAGGTCAGCCCTGATCTGTGAGCCAACAAATCCATTAATTGGCTTTTTCTCATCTCCATCTTCCTGTACAGCACTCAATTTTTCAACAGCCTCCTGCGTCAAAGCTCATTTTTGCTCGGTAGAAACCCTTCTGCTCCCATCCCCACGATGCCCCTGTCTCCTGGCACCAACCTAAACATAATCTATGGGTTTTCCTCCCGCTTCACTTATTCCCCTTGTAAAGCCACCTGTGTCCATACCTTTCAATACCCACCCCCAATATTGACAATTCCCATACTTAGGACTCTTATTTACCACTGAAGGTCACCGCTCTCATCTTTAAGTTAACTAAGTGTGTTTCGTGGCGACACCGTCCTCCCACGTCCCTCGGCTGAAAGTGTTTTTGCACCTTTCACAGTTCACTTTCCCTCGCTTGCCAGCATGAAATCAATATTCACTTCGTCCTCACTGCAGCGCTCACGCCCACTTCTCCCTCTTGCTCTCACTTCTACTGTCTTAGTTTAGGGCTTCAGCGTTTCTCATCCCTGTATCTCATACTGTAGCTCTGCCTTTTTATTTTATAATCTCCCTGTATCTTCTGTTTATACAACAAGCCAAAATCTAACTCATTTCTACAAAGCCTTCGATAACTCCTCATTACAAAATCAAATCCAGATTCTCTATTCTGGCATTCAAGTCCCTTGCTCTGCATGGCTTACCAACAGAAAAATAAATAAATAAAAGCCCGAGTCTTTCATTCAGATTCTGCTCCTGGCCAGTCTCAGTGTGTCTACTGTAGATTACTAATGAAGTATTGTTTGGCCTCTGGTGAATGGTGAGTGTTTTATCTTAGCTGAGTTCAGGCAAAAACAAACCCCCCAAACGCTCTGCATGTTTCAGTGTTTGAAGAACAAGACACTGCTTTCTGTAAAAGATTTTCCTTTGCTCATTTAATCTGCTTTGTCTGAAAGAACTAAACTCTCATTGTTTGGGGAAATACAAAGCCTGGTCTCTGACTTTATTGAGTTGCAAGGGTAATAATTTAAGCACCGGACCACTTTGAAATAGAATCCTTGCTTAGTTTTCTAATGAGAATAAAATCATTTTTATTTCTCTCCTTATATGTCTTAATTCACTGATTAAATGTATCACAACATTTTTTGGTGTATATATACATTACTGATAGCTAGATCAAGCTAATTAGCTTATGGGTAACAATATTTTGTATGTAAAATATATGTATAACCTATGACCTTAGCCATTTTCAAGAACTAATATTTTTTGCTAGAGTTTCTGTAGTCCAATAGCCCTTTTGAGCTGATTTCTTCTGCCTGACTACTGTTTTGTAACCTCTGGGTAGCAACTTCCCAAACCCACACCCTTTTTGGTCTCTGATGGCCTCTACTCTAAGCTTTAATTGCTGCCTCTAAGATGTTAGCTTTACACCCTATGTAAAAATCGTTCATGTCTGATACATTTCAGTTATTCACAGCCTGTATGTATGCATGAATGTGATGGGATACAAGCTTTCATGTTCACGAAGGACAATGTTGCTCCCCTCACTCCATACTCCTCCATCGCTGGTGGGAGGGCATACTTGTATAGTCACTATGGAAATCAATATGGCAGTTCCTCAGAAAATTGGGAATCAGTCTACCTCAAGACCCAGCTATACCGCTCTTGGGCATATATCCTAATCACAGGATGCTCCGTCATACCACAAGGACACTCAACTATATTCACTGCAACTTTATTCATAATAGCCAGAAACTGAAAACAACCTAGATGTCCCTCAAAAGAAGAAGGGATAGAGAAAATGTGATACATTTACATAATGGCGTATTACTCTGCTGTTAAAAAAAAAATGACATCATGAAATTTGCAGTCAAGTAGATAGAACCAGGAAGTATTATCCTGAGTGAAGCAACCCCGACTCAGAAAGACAAATATGGTATGCATTCACTTATAGGTGTACATTAGTCATTAAGTAAATAATAACCAAAGTACAATCTCTAGATCCAGAGAGGTTAGGTAAAGAGAAGGATATTCTGGTACATGAATATCCCTGGGAAGGGGAAATAGGAGAGATTTTATGGGTAAGGGATTAGGTTGAGAGGGGATGTGATGGAGGGAGGGAAGGAGTACAAGGAGACAGCTGGAAACTGGGGGCATTTGGGAGATGTGGAAGTCTAGTGCAGGGGAAACTTCTGGGAATCTATGAGGGTGATTGTCGGAGTCCAACCCCAACATAAATTATCTCTCTGGACCTGCGTGGAGGCACGGGAATAATTGAGACACAGTTCACAGAGCAATATCGGGAGGGAGTCTCAGGGTCCATTCAAATCCTGACGACCACCCGCGTTTATTCTCAAAACAGCTTTTATCCACAAAGGTAAACTGGGAGGGAAGTTCATTAGCATTCTGTTTCTAGGGTAGCAGGACTAAAGTCACATCTACAGCTCTGTCTCTAGCTTGGATTAACACCTCTTCCCAGGCAATCTCCATAATTACAAAGCAGGGAGCAGAACAACATAAGCGTGTCCTGACCCAGGATACACCAGTCTGTAAGTGCTCTGTGACCACCTCAGGTAGGAAGGGTGACTTGAGAGCCTGACCACCAATACAATGCAGAAATATGTGGCCTCTATAACATTGCCCCACAGTTGACCCTAGTGAAGACCCTAGTAACGGGCATAGAGAGTTTCACCTGGCCACCTCTTATAGCCAGGCAAGGCTTCCAATGGCAGGATTGGGTTGTATTCAGTTGAGTTGTTGGCCAAGGAGATCCTACGGAAATCCCCCAAACAACCCAAGCTGATGCTAAGACAATGGATTACTCTACACAAACTGACAGTGGGGCCCAATAACCAAGGATAACATCCACACTGCTCTTTGAACAGAGCCACATATTCCATAAGCATTTTTTACATGGAGTCTAAAGCTAATGTCCTAGAAACAGTGATTAAAGCATAAAGTGGCAGCTGTCAGAGACCAGGAAGGGTGTGGATTTGGGAAGATGCTACCCAGAGGTTACAAAGCACTAGTCAGGCAGAAGTTAGCTCCCCATATGACCCAGCTGTGAATGGAACAAACATGCATTGTCTATCAAGTTTTCCCTAAAAAGTCTTTCTTCGACCCAAATTCTTAATGTTGTTTGACTTCCTAGTATTTGGGAAGCACATGACCTGTAACAACTGACCTGAAAGGAATCCTGTCACCTGTCACCATTACCTTCCTGGGCAGGCATTGGAGGGGACACTGAGCTCAGAAATGCAGGCAGACACCCTCTCTGACCTTCAGTTTCCATAACAGAGGAAGCAGATCTCTGGGGTGATAGTTTGGATACTGATAAAAACAAAAATGAAAGTCCTTTTGTGAAACAAGTCAATACAAAGCAGAAGGCACATTTTTTAAAGAGGCCCCAGGAATTCAACAAAGTTCTCAGATCACATTTATAGTCTTGATTCCTATTTGTGGTAAAGTTCACACCTCTGGGAAATTACTTTTCAGGTCAAAAACCTTCAAGTTCCATGTGTCTCTGTAAGAAACCAAAAAGTAAGTGTATTTTGATTGACTAATGGCTGCATAACTTTGAAAAAAACTGAGCTAAAATAGGACGTGGGTAATACTAAGGTGAAACTGAGCAGTATTAGAACAAGATGTACCTCAAGGCTTCAGCTAACAGAGACAAAATTATGAAATAGAAGCATATATTTCTGACAGAATCCCTACAGAAGTTACATTTATCAAGGTCAGCAGACACATTCCAAAAATCTATGGATCACTTACGACCAGCTAGAAAGGAAGGAGAAGATTTTATTTCTTTCTCTCAAACCACCTCTTCCCTCAGATGGTGACATTTCTTCCTTGACTTTCATAGCTTCTGTGAACAGACAGCTTCAGACATATCACTCGTTTACAAAAATTAGCATATTTTCTCTGTTTTATTACAGTAAGGCACAGTTTTGTTCTGGTGGCTAAATTCTGTGTAGTTCTTGTGCTTGTATATTTCTGTACAAATCCCAAATAGTAAAGACACAGGTATGCCCAATAAACTGAATTAATCATCTCTCTAATTGGTGACTATGGGCTTGCATCAGGGATCACAAGCTTCCAATGATGACTAAAGTCCTAACACTTGAAAGAAAAGGCATACTATTGGATTCTAGTTATAGGAGACATTAGAAACAGGAATAGATAACACTGAGGGAAGATGAAGTTTAATTTTCCATATGTGCATTCTCCTTCATCCACCCTTTCTTGGCTTTCTTCTTCAAAATAACACTCTTTATTTACCAAGACAAAAGGCACCACACACGCATAGACACACACAACCACATATATGACTCTTCCCAATAGTTGTAGAGAATATCTGCCCATGTTCTTCCAAGCGCTCTTCCTTTCACACCATTGACTGCCCTGTGATCAGTATGGCTTCCACATACATGATACATACATCCATTAATCATTTTATTATTTAGATGAGAGAGTGGGTAGAGAAGAGAATATGGGGAGAATAACTAACACTGAAGGACTTATGCAGAAAAAAGTCATATGGAAACCAACTACTGCAGAAGCTCCCTAAAATATGCACATATCCATACATATGTAAATATAGTTACCCAATAATGAAGAGGGGCAATACTCCAACTAGATATCACATGTTCCCAAATAAAAATCCCAGCACCAAGTGATAAGTCTGGAATGTTAAGTTGGGAGCCTAGCCCCAGTCCCTGGCCTGGGAGTTGCTTTGCTCTGGACTCCAAATCCCAGCATGCAAGGTCCTGACCCCTCCCTGGGTATTTAAGGGGCCTCCTAGAGGAGGAACATGTGGTTTTGAGGTCTGCATGGGCTCCCTCCTGTCCTGTCTCCCCACCATGCGCTCGGCCACCCGAGAGTGTCATCCTTAATAAAACGATGGGCATTTTGATTTGGTTTGATTTGACCTAATTGGATTTCTTGCGCCGGCAGAGCTGCTCTTATTCTTATCACCAAGAATGGGCTGCCTCTTTTTGAATTGTTTTCCATTAGTGTCCCATAAGCCACTCGCCCCAAATTAGAAGCTATTGACAATGCTATTGGTTACCCACCAAAATTTGGTCATAAAACTTTATTGCTGAAGATATCACATACCTGAGTCATAGATATAGAGAAACAGCTGATACTAACCTGGAAACATCATTCCTACAAGCTAGTTTTCCTAGTACTAGAGGCACTATGCTTGATCTTGAATGAGAATAATAATTATTAATCTCACCAGGCTATGAAACTATGGGCTACATTCTACTATCCTAGGAATATATGCACACTGGTGTCATGGTTACATGAATGTTACGGAATTAACCCACGATTTTTTTGAGTGAATTAAGGCCCACAGAACAAGATGGAATCTATATCTGACTCTGTAAATGAGATCAAAATGTGTGGCTACATTAGTCATTAACTGTAGCTGAAAACCTACTACTATTTTTCAACTAAGTGAACAGAGCACTAAAACAACTCCTAATGGTTTATTGATATACCCATAGGTCAATTATTGACCCCTATCAGAGAGCCTGCTTCTTGAAGTTAACAGCAGTTAACTCAGAGACCCACAACTGTTCACTGAGCAGAAAATAAGAGATCGCTGAGTGCTTGGACCTAAATGAGATGTCTATATCATACACCTTCTCTCATGGCTCAGGGACCATCTCAGAAGACAGGTTTCAGAAAGATTATAAGAGCCAGAGGTTGTGGATTACTTCAAAGAAATAATGGTTTCTAGGCACAACAAAGCAAATGTATGTATGAGCTCATGGAGATTGTGACAGCATGTAGAAGAATTATACAGGCTCAAGACCGATGAAATCCCAGCAGGAGGAAGGAAGGTGGGCATGAAATACCACCTCTAGCTGACAAGATATTGGCATTTGATTGCTTGCAGAAGAGGGACAGTTTTCCTCAATGGAAAACACCTGCTATACACTACACTCCAGGGCATGCCCAACACCCAGGAGTAGTTGGCCAGCAAAAATTGGACTTCATGGGTGGGGCGGAAAGTGAGAAGAGAAAAGGAGAAAACATGAAGTTGGGTGGGTAGGGAGGTTGGGAAATCTGGGAGGAGTTGGGGGAGGGGAATAATATGATCAAAATACAGGGTATGAAATTCTCAAAGAACTGATAGGAACATTTTAAAAAAGAAAAAGAAGCAGGACAACAATGGCACTCCAGAGCACCCTTCAAATGAACTACCTCCAAAGAATATACTCTATTGGGCTCTTGTAAATACACGTAAGGACTCATAGCTTTGTTCACTATTATTGCTTTATAAGATCTCCTTATGAGATGATAATATACTTTATTCATCGATTCTGTTAGTAGAGAGTTGGACAATGTCTAGATTGAGGCAACTATGAATTGTGCTATTATAATTCTCATAGTTGCTTGACAAAATATGCATTTTCATTTGGATATACATATACACAGAGAGAGAGAGAGAGAAGTGTGGGGTCTTAACATTTGCGTATGTTGTCTCAGTAGATGCTGAAAGCAATATTCCACAATGACTGTGCTACCTTACACTTCTGATAACAGCATTTGATGATGGCATTTGTTTCTTTTATCTTTAACAGTATTTTCTTAAGTTTTAAATTCTGCCATCCGACAAGCTTGGTTATTTCATGGTCATTTCAATATTTGTGGTAAAATACACCTAAAAGTTATCAGCTCAAAATAATTTAAATATTTATATTTATATCTAAGCATTTAAATATCCTTTAAACCTAAAATCCCCACTACCCAGTGGGAGCTTTTATATGCTGTGTTTATCTAAGTGCAAAATACATATTATCACAGGAAGGCAGATAAAGAGGAGGTGGACAGACAGAAAACAACCAAGTAGCCAGACATTAACTGCATATAGGCTTGTGTGCTCACAAGCCTGTGTACATTTCTAATCACGAAGGATAATAACCTTTAAAGGACACTGCTTTAGAAAAATCTCAGTTGGCCATGTGTGAAGTCAGCTATGATGTCCCTTAGCTAACGAAAACATCAGAAAAGGCCTTTGCAAAATGGTCCCAGCACTGCAAATTATGTCTTTTAAAAAAATTTTGTTAAAATAATTTCTAAATTTGGTTTTGCACTTTCAGATTGTTCCTGATTATGTGAAACCTTATTCTGAAGACTCTGAGGTCTTTGGCCATGTGACAGGCTCTCAGGGAAGCCTATTCTTTCTCTTAAGAGCTACTGATACCGAGCAAGTCTTGAGGTCTACCTTTCAGGACAGCTATACTAGTGAGATTCACCTGTAGAAAACTGTTATATTTCATTTTAGATGCTATTTACATATTGATGCAATTCTTCAAATCTAAAGAATGAGTTGTCTCAGTTTTGTGAGAAAGGAAGTGGACAAGCAACTTGAAACTGACAGCTAAGTGCAACCCAGTCTATGAGCCTGATGGAAGGAAGTGGCAGTAGGCCCCTCAGTACCCAGTCTATGATGCCTACTGCCACTTCTTTCCATAATAACTAGAGAAACACCCACTCTGGATCTCCACTTTCCCCAGAAACAGTAAAAAAAAATGCCCAATTGTCTCCGAAAATCATGGTAAGAATCAAATGACGTTGCATATTCTAAAATGCTCTGTTATTTTATCACTGCATTTTAGGCAAACAACTTTGAAATGTTTTTCTTTGGTTTTCTGAGAAGTTGGAAGCTGCCAGTTTTTATAATTAAATTCCAGAACTGCGTTATTTTGGTGGCTTAAATTTTAAGCTTTCTGATATAAATGCCTGACTGTAGATGTGAGGCCTAAGGATCTTGCTGACAATGTGACTGATTATGTAATTGCTGAAGACCCTATACATTCTAGGAGGATTCTGAAGACAGCTAGAACAGTGGGAATTTGGAACACAAGCCAGTCCTGCAGAGTAGAAGGAAGTAGGGTTAATGAGCTGTCTCAGCATCCTAAACACCTGATCACTCTCTCTGGGACTGTAAGCTTTAGGCAAAACTTTCTTACCTTGAATTTCTTAAGTAGCTAACCCAAAATTCACCTTCTTATTCATAAAACAAACTATATTTGAATAAGGATTAAGTCTTTTCATAGCTCCCCACTCCTTAGCATTATATTGCTTTTGTTATGCAATAACTAAAGCTACAGCAAGCATAAACTCAACCATTTCCTCCCTAAAATGCCTCCTTAGCTTGGCATTCTGTGGCACAGAACTTCCAGAGTCTTCTCACTGGTGATAATACGGCTACATAAGCAGCCTTTGGAGGTCATCAGAGCACATCAATTCTCCCATTCTCACAGTGTCTCCTACGTACCCCCAAAGCTGGGACATGTTCTTGCTCATTTCCTCCTCGGTCCTGTGTGAAGGATATTTTCTCCACCAGTTCGGTTTATCCAGTCCATAATAAAGATCTGCCTTCATTAAAGACTCCTCAAACAATGTGAAGCCAGCGTCACTAATTAAGACTTTAATGTTGTTTCCAACTCTCATTTTGTCTTTTGCTATCTTGTCTAATGAAAGTATCTCTTTTTCACATATAAACTACAAGCACCTACTAAAAAGCACCTACTATCTGGAAATAGGGGGAAAAAACCTTCAGAAATGATATATGAAAACACAGGAAATAACAAAATACCGGTGAGCCCAAGTGCTTATTATTGCCATCCAAACAGACCCTCGATGGCTACTAGCCTCCATTTCTTATGTTCATGCCTTTTCACGTTGGACATAGAATGAACTCACAGAGCTGCTTTCCATTTGGGCTCCACATCTGCTTTTGTGACCTCCTCCATCTTTTCTGTGTCTTTTGCTGAGCTTCAGAAGAGACACTTACTCTGCTCCATCCTTCACTAAAATCAATATTACAGAAGGATGGTGTCACTAGAATGCTTCAGGGATAGAAGGAGTCTTTGCATTGTGTTTTAAGCAATTGGAATTCTTAATAACAACAAAAATTAAGAGTTCAAAATAGTTTCTTTAATGAGAGAAGTTCCACTCACCTCTCCCACTCATGTGTTCCCTCTAAGAAATGCTCAGTTTGTCTGACTCAGTCTTAAGAGCGAGACTCAACTTTAGCAATTCAGTAATTCAATTTTTTCTTTAAATACTCCTTTCTTTTACTAATATGCATGCAGAACACAGGAATAACTTCTAAAAATATCTTAGTTGTTCAAGCTGTTTGTTGAAAAAATGAGATACTGGTGTGTGTGTGTGTGTGTGTGTGTGTGTGTGTGTGTGTGTGTGTAGGACAGAGTTCAAGGTCAGACATCTTCTTCCATGGCTGTTTAACTTCTCTTGTAAGACTAGGTCTCTCACTGAACATGAAGCTCAACCTTTCAGCTAGCCTGACTAGTCAGGTAGCCCCCAGGACTCACCTGCCTCCCTGCCCCTGCAGTGCAAGGGTTACAGATATGATTTACAGTGCCCAGCTTTACATGGCTACTTGGGATATGAACTCAGGTCCCCATGCTTGCATAGCAAGCACTTTACCAGCCGAGTCACCTCCACAGAACTACCATTCTTAAAAATACTATCTTCCCCCCCCCTTTTTTTCATTTTTTACTTTTTAACTACTATGTATTAGAGAATAATTGCTCACTTTCATAGAAACTTCACTAAACAACAAACAACCCAAATAAGATTGGAGGAGAGCCTTCCCACAATAAGAAGTTAATTATTTTATTAGCCTTCTGTATCAGCATCACCCTTTTCTTGCTAAGAAGGGTAGCTCCAGAGAGATGTCCCCCTCACCCTCACGTGCAGCACAGCTAGCTGGTTTCCAGCCAGTGACACTGTTTTGGTATGGCTGGAAACTTTAAGTAGTGCCTATTTGGAGACAGTAGATCACTGGAAAGAGTGACATTGAAGGTTATATCTGGTCCCCAGTTCCCCTGAAGCTCCCCACATCTGACATGCTCCTGCTTCCACGATGCTCTCTACCTGAAGGCATGGAACAAACATCTATGGACAAAGTCTTTAAACCATGAGCTTCATCCTTGAAGCTGTTCTTTCAAGTATTAGGTCCCAGTGAGACAAAGAAAAGAATGTGTGTGAAAAATCTTGTGGACTAACAAAGGGAGGTTCTTTGCTTCCATATTTGATAGCTTTATATTAATTGTTTTTTTTTCTTTCTTACTTTTTAGTTTCCTTCAGTCCTCCACTCTGCAAAGAACAATCTGCCTCCATTTTCACACAGGATCATGGCCATTTTGGTACTGTATACATTGCACATACCTTTACTGTCTTTTTCCCTGTGTCAGAAAAGTATTCATTTGAAACATACAGAGTCTCACAATAAAGTCCCATGAGATAATAATAACTGCATAATATGTGGCATCCTCTAAAGACAGTATCATTATCTAGAATGTCATATAAAATGTATTTGAAGAAATTTTCCTCTCATCTCACAACTATGAAAAGTAAACTAAGCTTCAGAGTATGGACTCTGAGCTACAGACAATATGCACACAAGTGAACTCCCATCACCCGGACTCCCCTAAGTTTCTTTTTATCAACTAGAAAATCCCTCTACCTCATGCATTTTAGCCTACATATCATCTCCAAAAGCAGCTTTCCTAAAGGTACAGACTTTTCTAGCCCTGATCTCCCTGGGGCTCTTTGCTTCCTCTTTTGCCTCCTGTGCATCATAATAAATCTATCCCTACAATCCAGAACACCACTCTCCTCTGCTAAATGCTTCTACCACTCATTCTTTAGAACTCTGCTGGATAGCTGCAGACAATACAATGAATCCAGGTGCCCATCTGAAGCAGAGTCTATCAACCACTGTGCAAGTATTACAAGTACTATGCTGCACTTACTAGTTGCCTTAGTTCCTTCCCTGTTGCTATGGTTAAATATTCTGGCAGAGCAACTTCATGGAGAAAGGGTTTATTCTGGCTCACGGTTCAAGCAGCAGTCAGTTCACCATGGCAGGGAAGTAAAGTCAACAGCAGTGTGAAGCAGATGCTGAGAGTGCACGCAAAGTCGTGAACAAAGAGCAATGAATGTATACATTCAGCTTTGTTCTCAGCTTTATACAGTTCATGATCCCTGCCTATGGAATGATCCTAGCCACACTTAAGACACGTCTGTCCACATCAATTGACGTCATCAAGGTAATCCCTCAGATGCATGCCCAGATACACTGGGATACTGTCAAGCTGACAAATTGACATGAACAGTCACACTAATCCTGAGAATGAATATTAATTAGCCTTCCTATACTTAGGTTTATTGAAGTGAAGTGGGCCTGAGCTTACATGTGATGTGCCTTCTCAAAGGTTATAGAAGCGTCTGCATCCTGGGATAGCGCTTTCTCCATTTCTTTCATACTTGAGGATAATTTGAACCCATCTCCTTCTACATGGTGTCCCCTGAAGTCATCTTGATTCCTTCCCACCACAATTAGCTTGATATTGTTGAAAATATGTGGTTGTGGGCACCTATTTGGGAATCAACATCACAGGCCTTCCCTTTGTTGAGGCACACCAATCATAATTCAGGGGACAGTATGCATAACAAATACAACCTGCTCTTTGTGAGTGATGCTACATTGAATATAAGAGAGCAAGTATCTCTTCCAGATCATAATTTTGAGTTTCTGCTTAAGCACCCAAGTTTGCACTTACTGATAAGGTAGAAGTTCTGGTTTGCATTTTTCCAGTTATTTTTTCTTCCCCTTTTCTTTTATTACTTAAAAAAATACCAATCCAAATTCTCACTCCCTTCCCTCCTCCTAGTCCCCTCTCCCTCCACAGACCCTATCCCCTATGCCTCCAACCCTAAGGGAGTGCCATGCACTCCACCCTGTGGAAAGTCCAAGGCCCTCCCTACTACATCTAGGTTGAGCAAGGTTTACATCCAAAGAGAATAGGATCCTATGAAGCCAGTAAATGCAAGTAGAGACACATCCCAGTGTCACTATCAATGGCTCCTCAGTCTGCCCCATCTGTCAACTCCCTTCAGGGGGGCTTGGTTATTCCCATGCTTGTTCACTCCCAGTCCAGTTGGAGTTGGTGAGCTACTATTAGCTCAAGCAAACTGTCTCAGTGGATGACCCCTTCATGGTCTTGAATTCCTTGCTCATACTCTTACTCCGTCCACTCTTCAACTGGATCTTGGGAGTTCAGTCCAGTGCTCCGATGTGGGTCATTGCCTCTGTTCCCCATCTGTTGTTGGATGAAGGTTCTATGTTGATATTTAAGATAACCATCAGTCTGATTACAGGGTAAGGTCAGTTCAGACACCCTCTCCTCTATCGCTTAGGATCGCAGCTGGGTTCATCCCTGTGGGTTCTTGGGCATTTTTCTAGAGCCAGGTTTCTTGCTAACTCTATAATGGCTCCCTCAATCAAGATATCTCTTTCCTTGCTCTCATATCTGTCCTTCCTCCATCTCGACCATCCCATTCCCTCAAGTTCTCCTCCATCCCCTTCTCCCTCCCCTCTACCCCCTCCCCCTGCTCCCAAATTTTTGTCTGATTCCAATTTCCAGCTGGGTCTATATATGATTTTCTTTGGGTTCACTTTGTTACTTAGTTTCTTTAGGATCCTGAGCTATAGGCTCGTTGCCCTTTGTTTATGACTAGTATCCACTTATGAGTGAGTACATACCATATTCGTTTTTTGGGGTCTGGGTTACCTCACTCAGGATGATGTTTTCTAATTCCGTCCATTTGCATGCAAAATTCAAGATGTCATTATTTCTTACTGCTGAGTAGTACTCTAAAGTATAGATTGCCAGACTTTCTTTATCCATTCTTCAGTTGAGGGGCATCTGGGTTGTTTCCAGGTCCTGGCTATTACAAATAATGCTGCTATGAACATGGTTGAACAAATGCTCTTGTAGTATGATTGAGCATCTTTTGGATATATTCCCAAGAGTGGAATTGCTGGATCCTGAGATAGGTTGAGTTCCAGTTTTCTGAGGAACCGCCACACTGATTTCCAAAGTGTTTGCACAAGTTTGCATTCCCACCAGCAATAGATGAGTGTTCCCCTTGCTCCACAACCTCTCCAGCATAAGCTATCATTCGTGATTTTGATCGTAGCCATTCTGACAGGTGTAAAATGGTATCTCAAGGTTGTTTTGATTTGCATTTCCCTGATAGCTAAGAACAAGGAACACGTCCTTAAGTATCTTCTGGCCATTTGAAATTCTTCTGATGAGAATTCTGTTTAGTTCAGTACACCACTCTACCAGAGAACTCCTACAGCTGATAAATAACTTCAGTGAAATGGCAGAATACAATATAAAAATCAGGAGCCCTCCTATGCACAAAGGATAAAGAAGCTGAGAGGGAAATCAGAGAAACATCACCTTTCACAATAGCCACAAATCACATAAAATATCTCAGGATAACACTAACAAAGGACGTGAAAGACCTATTTGACAAGAATTTTATGTCTTTGAAGAAAGAAATTGAAGAAGATACCAGAAAATGGAAAGATCTCCCATGCTCTTGGATAGGAAGGATCAACATAGGAAAAATGGCAATCTTACTGAAGGCAATCTATAGATTCAATGCAATCCCCATCAAAATCCCAACACAATTCTTCGCAGACCTTGAAAGAACGATACTCAACTTCATATGGAAAAACAAGAAACCCAGGATAGCCAAAACAATCCTGTACAATAAAGGAACTGCTGGAGGCATTACCATCCCTGACATCAAGCTCTATTACAGAGCTACTGTAATGAAAACAGCTTGGTATTGACATAAAAACAGAGATGTTGACCAATGGAATTGAATTGAAGACCCGAATATTAATTCACACACCTATGAACACCTGATTTTTGACAAAGAAGCAAAAAAGATACAATGAAAAAAAAAGCATCTTCAACAAATGGTGCTGGCATAACTGGATGTAAACCTGTAGAAGAATAAAAATAGATCCATATCTGTCGCCATGCACAAAACTCAAGTCCAAATGGATTAAAGACCTCAATATAAAACCGACCACACTGCACCTGATAGAGGAGGAAGTGGGAAGTAACCTTCAATGCATGGGCACAGGAGAACACTTCCTAAATATAACCCCAGTAGCACAGACAATAAGAGCATCAATAAATAAATGGGAGCACCTGAAACTGAGAAGCTTCTGTAAAGCAAAGGACACTGTCAATAAGACAAAAAGGCAGCCTACTGAATGGGAAAAAATCTTCACCAACCCCACATCAGACAAAGGACTGATCTGCAAAATATATAAAGAACTCAAGAAATTAGACATTAAAATTCTGGTTTGCATTTTTGAGGAATCTTTACCGTGGTTTTGATAATGGGTACACCATTCACATTCACGTGATGTAAAAATAAATTTTCCTACATCCTCAATAATGCTGTCTGTAGTTTTTATATCTTTCTAAATAGGTGTGAGGTGATAACTTATTGCCAACATGGCTAATGTTTTGCTGGTTACCAGTGATGTTGAATCAAAGGTCTGTTGACCATGTGGAAGGAAACATATATTTAATTCTGTTGCCTATATTTTAATCAGATTATACCTACTTTTACCTTTCTTTTTTTTCCCCTCTTGAACTGTATGTTACTTAGATGCCTTGGAAATGAGCCATTCAGCAGATATATTATTTACAGATGTTTTCTCTCATACTACTGTTTGGCTTTTACCTTGGCTGTTTGCTTGGATGAGTGGAGCTTTTTAGCTTCATGTAGTCCTACTTCATTTTTCCCTTGTCTGGATTTCTGGCAACCTAAGTCATTATAGAGACCAAAGGACCTATTGCTGTATTTTTTTGAATGGCTTTTAGCATTCCAGGTATGGTGTTCATGTCTTTATCCATATCCCCTGAATTCTTATCTTTCATATACAGATGTATAGTTTGCCTTGCAGCACTCCTTAAACATGACATCCTTTCCCATTTGTGTTCCTAGCATTGCCGCTCAGGCCCATGTGACAATATATTATCTATAGCACTAGAAAAATCAATGTTCTATCACATAGAATGCCACTACTTAAGGACACAATCCCCTCAATTTTTACAAAAGGGGGTGGGTTCTACTAATTGAAAATCTGAGATCTGAAAAATGTTAGAGATAAAAGGTTATGTTTTATTAAAAGCTAACAAATTTTATAACAGGAAATAATAATAAGCCTCTAATCTTTAGGTCTTGTCTCCTCCATCCTCGCTAGATTTATTCCTCTTACCCCTTTGTAACCATGACATGTTCATGGTCCTGCTTCAGGTCAGGAAGAGAAGCTGCCATTGCTGTCACCTCGCCACGGTCTTGGTGGTCACAAGTTTAAGCCTGAGTTCCTGGGAAGGCGGGGGAGGAGGCCCGGTTATCCCCTGAGCTTACACCTCACTCACAAGATACATGTGTTGTTTAAAGCAGTCTTGAATTGTATGGCCAATTAAAATATTGGATGTGTTTAATTCAAACAAATTTACATGATTTCCTACACCCAAAGTTGAAATCTAATTTTAGAATTTTGATGACTTAATAAAACAATTACCTCAGACTTATTGCTGCTCATGTTTTCATTTCATTACTTAAATAATGATACAGTAATTTAGAAAGTTTTGATAGCTTTGGTGTTCCATGAAGCAAAGCCTGTGTTTTTCTCCTTGCTCTAATTTCTAGTCTAGATAGGATTTCCCAAACATCTTTTTAAAAATCCCACTTTTTTTTTTTTTTACTATTCTGAAATGCAATTTCTGGATTTTTAAAATTTTCTGCCAAAATTGTTCCTTATAGGAAAAAAGTAATCACTTTTTATTTATTAAAGGTGTTCCTCTCTGTTCGGCCATCAGTATTATGCACACTATCCCTTGAATTTAGACATATGCTCACCTGGCATCCATTTTCCCCATAAGAAACTGACTCTATTGGGATTGGGAAAGTAATTTACAGGTAGAGAACAAGAATACATGTATGGACAGCGCTTCTGTTAGCAAATGTTAGCCACCTGTTCCTACCAGAAGCTCTTTCTGTGGGCACTGACAGCTTTCGTTCCCTGGAATCCCTGTCTTTCTAAGGTTTCCATCTGTATCCCATGCTATTCCATTTAAGTTGTCAGTTCTGTGAGTATGGCTGATTTGGGAGTGGGTTGGGGCTTAAAAAAAAGCCAATTCTCATAACTAGAAAGTAAAACCTAAAAGAGAAATATTTTTGCAATTTGATTAATTTATTTAAGTCACTTTTAAAGCTCATATTAAAACAAGTTGAATGTGAAACATGATTGGTACGGCATATCATATAAATTATACTAATGTGTGCCTGAACTAATGGGAGCACACCAATCCACCTGGCCTGGGACTGAATGAGCATATGATCAAACCAGACTCTCTGAATGTGGCGGCGAAAGTTGGCAGATGGAGAACCCACAAACAATGACACCAGGACCTATCTCTTCTGCATGTATTAACTTTTTGAGAACCGAGTCTTTTTGAATGCACTCCTTCCTAGGCC